>VWPU01010446.1:0-42453 GCA_013398955.1 Callaeas wilsoni
AAGGAGAAGAGAAGGAGAAGAGCCAACCAGCCCAGGAGATCAAATAGATATTCCACACACCCCGCGCCCCCCCACCAGTAAAATTCTCTGTTAAATTATTAAAAATATGTAGGCATTTACAAAGAGATTGAAACAAAACAATCACTGGTGCACGGAGATGGTTTTGACTAAGTGCAGTGGAGTTTTGCTTTCTACCTAAGATATAAACCTGTGGCACTCGGGGGATTAGGAAGAGAAAGGCTGGCAGATTTAACTCTTGCAGCACAAGTGGTTTCACTACAACGTGATACCAACACGATAAGGCTGAAACCTGATGCCAGCGTGACTTTCACACATCAGAATGTGAATCCTGCTACTACCACATACTTTAACTCTAAACACCAACAGTTAAAGTGGCAGCTCATTTCCACGGCGTATCTGTGAAAAAAGCCTCACACGACAAGAGGCTCTTGGTTTATTTATAGGCAAAACAGCTGCTTTGTGCATTCCACGATCGAGGCTGAGGTCTGCTCCCAGTCCTGCCTATTCAGAGTTACCTTGTGTGGAAGTAAAACGTGGAGCTCCTTTCCAAAGCCTTTTTCACTGGATGAGACGCCTCCTGTGGAACACAGCTCTGCTGGGGATTTTCTTTACTCGTAAGAAAAATGATAATTTTTGGTGGTGGTGGCAGAATAACCCAGACTACAATTTAGGTTAGTTCATTTTAAAAAACAACAGTTTTCACAGCTGCTTTCCTCTCAATTTCCCTCCTGAAATGCTCATTAAATATACAACGAACAAAAGCAAATAACAGCCTCCAGTCAAATTATTAGAAGAGATGAAGATGTTTCTCACCTGCACACTGGAATGGTTCCACTCATACCACCCATGCACCCAGATGAAGGAATTTTCTACCACTGCTCACTTTCCCCTACTCTGTTGTTGTGCATCTGCCACCCTGCAGCTGAACTAGAAAGCATTATGTACTTTTGTTAGTTAACACTTGGTACACAAACGTGTGTCAGTACAAACAGGCATAAAACTCCCCCATGTTATTACAAATACAAGTGGTGAGAACTTTTTCACCTTCTCCACATTTGCTGTCACCTGATAATATTCATTGCAACTACAAGTTTCCAGCTCTCTCTAAATATTTCATCTCGTATGGATTCGCACTCTTAAATCACACCACTGAAATAGCCTACGCTTCTACCCTCTTATATTTTTATGGTCCTTTTAGAGGAGTTCTGTATCACTTATTTAGATTCACTATTGCTTTTCTCCCTTAAAAGCCACTTCATTTAATGTAGCCACCGCTTCCATTTCTTAATATATATATATAAATGGGGTGGGTGCGTGCGTGCTCTGACATCACGATCAGCATTTTGCCAAGCAGCAAGCTGCAGTTTTGCCAGTCTCATGCTGGAGGAGAATTCAATGACAGATTCTAGATCCTTTATGTGCACACGGACTACAAAACGTCAAACAAATGTAAGCAAGCAATTCCTTTTCCCTGGAATTCCAGCCTAGGATCTTTGCCCAGTTCCCAGAAGTCAACATAAATCAAGAAAAGCCTCAAAGATCAAGACACGAAAAGACTTCCTACTGCTTACAGAGTTTCAGAACGAATCTCTGCAGTCATGAATAATCCCAAATGAACTGTCAGCACAACACGCTTCCCAAAACAGAACATTTACACACACACTAAGTGAAAGAATGAGAAAAACTGGTTGCTGGTAATTTAGACTCTCCAAATACATTTGGGAATATTCATCAATCCGGTTAAATCCGCTCTGCAGTTTACAGAGGCAGACAAAACTCATACCAAGTACTGAATGCTTGCACACACTCAGGTATTAACATCAGTTTAAATGATCAGTTTAATTAAAGCAGGCAAGTTTAAGCACAGACAAGCCCTGCAGTGAATTGCTGAGCATGTATTAAAAAAAGACTGGGGAGGAGGGAGGAAGCACTAAGTTGTAACTCCTCTTTTCCCCGCTTCTTTCCCCAAACATACTCAGCCTAATCGCACACAGTTTGTCCAAACAGGAGCTCTGTGTGGCTTTCCCTTCTCTTTGTTTTCCCTGCTTTCTCGAAAGCTGTAACAACTCCTTGGCTCTTTTTCCAGGCAAGGCTGCCAGCTTCTATAAACGGACTCCAAACCTGGCAGGCAGCAGGCACAAGTCTGCTTGCAATATCCCTGGCTTTGCCATCTATTTCTGCAGACGCTTATTCCAATGCTTGCAAGCCACGGGTATTTTCCCGTAGGTTTATCTATTCCATCTTAAGCAGTAGGTAAGATAAATTCCTTCAGAGGCGATTCCAGCTCTCCCTCAGGTGATTCACGCTACATGAAAGACTTAAAAAGAGTTTTTCCTCCCTGACACTGCCAGAGTTGCAAGTCAGTATCCTGCACACAAAACCCATGCTAATTTATTCAGCTCTCTTATCTCCCTCCTTTCACTCTCTCAGCTGATACAAGGCATGCCAAGTTCACGGTGCTCCCCTAAAGCTGCGCTGCTGTTCCCTTCCCCTTCCAAAGGGAACATTCTCCGTATCTATTTAGCAAGATGGCTTTTAAAAATAGGAACACAAAATCCAGCGCTGAGTTCAGGATAGTTATGGGAGATACAGCAGGTGCAAATATTCTCTTACACAGCATTTTCTGATGATATGACAAAGGAAAACTTTACTTGCAAAGGGCTTAGAAGGACTTTTCAGGGTAATTTTCATCCCAGTGTTTTCCAGATATGGTAATGAAAATCTCTTTCAGCCTACAAGTGCTAGAAAAATGTTTCAAAAAGCCAAATTGTACCAGACAAGACTGAGTTTTCTGAAGAGGGCCAGAAGGTGTCTGCCTCCTTAGTTGCATGTTGTCCTCAAACTTCCCACTTTCATTTCAGAATCCACAGTTAAAGTCACAGAATTCCCAGTTAAACATACCGAACTTAAAGGCAGCAGAAGTTCAATATGTGGAAATAAATTCAGAAAAACCCCCTCTCAATGTGACATGTAGTTTACTGAAATTTGGAGTTGGGCCCAGACGTAGCCTCACATGCAGACATAGGCCTGTACTTGGTGTGATGATTCAAAAAGTCAGCTCACGGTGCTTCTAGTCAAAAATATCATTGAATAATTTTCTGGATGAGAAACATGCTACTGTTTAATTTGGATTTTTTCCTCTGTCTTGCCTGATGCTGAACACGTAAGAGTTAATTGGAGACCAGCTTTTAATTTTCTGGCTCTGCAGTTTTTCTGTGCTATTGAATCCAGCACATTAACATGGCATTTGGTTGATCTTGTTGAACCTATTTCAAACCCAACCAAAGTCAGACTAAAGATTTCCCTGCTTTGCAGTTACTTCTACACACCCCTTGGATTGTTCTGTTCAATGGCACAAGCGGTGGGGAACAGGTTTGTTCCCTTCAGAAGCAGGCACAAGCTTTGGACAGGACACCCAAGGCAGGGAAGGGGCAGCGAAGCATCCACGTGGAGCTAGAATGTGAAATTCCATCTCACTGTGAAGCACTCACACCTCAGCCCACCCCTCAGAGAGTCACCCACCCCTTCACAAGGCAAAGCACTGATAAAATGACCTTATGCACTCCTGCATGTGCGTCTTTTGTCCTGTCCTAGGGTGCCCTACAAAGAGCTCCGGTGCTGACAAGATCTGGGTGTGCTCTGAAGGTGCTTTGGAATTGGTTCCAAAAGGCTCGCAGGCAGCAATGAGCTGCACAAGGCTCCTGGTTGAAAAAAGAAAGCTGGGAAAGGGGAAATTATTTGCTACTGAAGCATGAAAGATTTTTACCATAAAACAACAAAGCTGGCATTTTCAAATTACAAAACAGTACCTCAGAATAGAGTATAAATGCTATTAAAGACTACTAGAAAGAAAAAAAACCAGTTTTCCCAAGCGTTGACAGTGATTATAAGTTGTTCACACAGCTTTTCCTTCTAATTTCTCCCTACAGTTTTATTTTCAAAGGCCTCAGACACCTTCTTGCTTCAACATTTTAGGAACAGGCATCTCATCTATTATAGCCCAATAAAACAAACCTAAGTCAAGCTGAGCTCCATTTATTTTACTATCAGGTACAATAATGCTGCGAGCCAAGTATTTAAGGGCAGGTTTTGGAACTAAGACAATGCCTATTTACAAAAAATTATTAACTACAGCCTAATTATGTAATTGTTTCCACGATTTTCAGGAATGCAATCTGTCTTCCCAGTCTTTTTTCCTCAAACTGTACCAAGTACTAAGAAGTTCTGTCATCTTTCAAGCTAAATGCTCTTCACCAAAATGGTCTCAAAACTACACATTTTTTTTAAATGACAGAATGATTTGGGCACATCAGTGTTTTTCAGATTCCTTGTGCTTAAAATATTCTGTTGAACTACCCAGAATTCAAGAAGTTTTAGAGATGCTGTTTTTACTAATGCTGACAAATATGGCAAAAAGCCAAATCTGCCTCCTCCAGGCTCCAGAAGGTCAAACAGGAATAAATGGAGGCATGAATCAGCCCAGAAATGTGGGATTAGAAGATGTGCAATCAAATCTTAGCCTCATTAGAGTCATTACAGCAAAATTGCCATTGCATGTCTTTAGTGGGTACAGGGGCAACCCTTTCCACCCAAAACATCCTGATTAAGGCATGAACCACTCCAACTTCCAGTGCTGCAAAATACTGGACCTCAAATCCAGCAAGGCGAATTACCAAATCCTATTGCAGGGCAGCTCTGCTTAATGTTGGCAGGCAGCATGCCTGGAGTATCAGACATTTCTCCCCGTCTCCCATTCCCTTATTTGACTTTGCTGACCCCAGCTGAGATATAGGGAATCACATCTCATCCCCAGGCACTCCAGTCCTGCCCAGCCCTCGCTCCCCCAGACACCCCTGCTGAGGTGAGGGGATTTATCTACAGGCACACGAATTCAAAGAGGTTTTGCAGCTTTTTATTAAAAAAGAGATTCTCTGTAACCTGCAGGTATCAAGACCATTCTCTTGAAGTTCCTGCTCTGCTTCATGGGCTACTTGTGCTGTGAACTCGATTCATCATTTTGTTGGCAGATGGAAAAGTTTGTATAATCTGCAATTCTACCCAGCTATTAAGATACTCAATGCACAGAAGTGACCCCGAGAACTTCTAAGTCCAGCTCCAAGAAAAGTCACAATTATCACTGCGAATTCATCGACAACAAAAAGAGAATACAAATTTAACTTGCGTGTTAGTGAAATAACCTGCTAAGCATTCATATACAGGCAGCAACCAGTGGCTTAAGGGATATTTTCTTCCTCTAACACATCCATTAGAAGCTTGAAATCCTTTTGCTACCTAGGCAGAGGGGCCTTGTTTGTGTTTAAAAATAGCACTAAAAGAAAAATACTTTGATTCCTCAGGATCAAAGGCTTGAGGTTGTTTACAAGTAATTGATAAAGCCCAAGAATCCAGTACAACACCTTGCTGTTATTTCCAAGCAGTTACAATCAGAACTAGGAGAAGCAGCCTTTTTGGTGTGGTTTTTTAATCCAGCTTTTTACAATTCTTACAAAACATCCATCCTATCTAAAAGGGAGAGGTCTGATCCCCACAAAAGGCTTAACAGCTCCCCTGGAACTGGGCTAAGTGATACTGCTGGCCAAGCAGCCCCAGGCAAAGGAAGTTTGTGCAATGGGTATCCCCAGAGTGACCCAAACACACTGTCAGATGCTGCCCTTGCTCAGGAAGGGGGAACACTGTGGGTGGCAATTTCTCCAAAATACGCCAAGGCCACGGGAAGGGATCCCAAGGATTTGAGGGCTTTGCATCAGTTCTGTGAGGTTCTGAATTATGGAGGACTCTAAAGTCAGTAATGAACCAGAAATATTTCAAGGCTTCCTCCTCCCAAACGTCTCTTTAACACTGGTAGACAAACATCCATATTTAAACTGTATTACTAACAAATATATTTTCTCCAGATGCTCTGCTTATCTTTTAAATAACCTCTTGAAAACAGACAGAAAGAACTATACTTTAAGCATGAATAAAAAAGTTGTTGTTGTTATTATCATCATCATACTGTGTTCTTATATTCCACTGACAAGGGTAATTGCTATGGAAAAGTGTCAGGAAAAAAGAATCTCGACAGCTACTTAAAATCTGAAATTGATCTGTGCACAGGCGCAATTCAAAAATTAAAGCAACTCTGGACTAGTTTCAAGTGTTCTTACCCAGGAATTTCTGTTACAGATGTAGCAGCCATAGCTGCAAATGTTTGGAGAAGGCAAATTACAACTTTAATAAAATTGCTGTGCACGGGTACTCACCAAGGAACAAGCAGAAGTACATTTATACGGTGCAGGGACAATCCTCTTCAAATGAGGACAGCAGATAATTAAAAATACACGTCCCCCGCTGGAACAGGAACTGCAAAGGGAAACAGGGCTCACTGTGGACAAGAAGAAACATGAAGATGAGTGAACATGCAGGTTCTGGAAAGACGAAATCACTACAAAAGGAAATTGGTCAGAGAACAGAACCAGTAAACATGGGGAGGGCACATTTTTGTTCAAATTTTACTGAAAGTTTGGTTTTCTACAGTGACCTTGGCTGTTGGCTGCTTTAGTTGCAGTAGCGAAACAAAAACAAAACAGGAAATTCCACAGTTGTCTGAATCAAAAAGAGCACAGAAAAAAAGGGAAATGACAAAAATTTGAATGATTTTTGGCAGCAATTCGAGCAGAAAAATTGAGTCCGGTTGACGTTTTTGTGATTTCTTTAAAAATCCTCTTTAAGATATTTTTCTTATTGGTATTTTATTTCAATGCTTTGTTGAGAGAATATCTTGCATTTACATACTTGAGCATAACATTTTGGCTTTTCATCACTTAAAGCAGTTGCTGATAGTGTATTAGCAGTTGTTTTTCAGTATTAGGTAACTTAAAACTGCAAAATCTCAGTGAACTCCATCCACTCTGAATGTGTGACAGCATCTGTCAGCCTGAATTAGTTTTATTTTGGGATCATGCTGATCAGAATATGCCAACAAAGGCACTAAAAGGCATCAAAGCAAAAATAATCACCTCTGAATTAGGAAGCCTCTTCCCATCAGTGGCTGCTGACATTTCCTTGAGGACTGGGCAGGTGGAAGCCTCACTGAGTTGCATTTTTTGTGTGCACGAAGAGCGTTCATCGACTTCAACCAGGAGCAACAGGACCTGGAACAGGGAGCACAGAGGGGCTAACACCTGTGCAAAACTCAAATGTAACAAGCAATAAAAGCTGCACAATGTCTGATCACTGGCAAGAGAGAGAATATGACTGCAAGGGAGTGTCCTGTATTCCTCCTTGGTGTGCAGCTTATTCAGGCACAACCCAGAGGAAAGTTATCAACATGTCTTCTACACATGTCTTAACACTGTTATCATATATAATGTGTCAAAAAATGTTGTTGCCTGTGAGTTTCACAAGAAATAAGTTTCATGACTATTACTTTTTAAGTTTCCATGATGAGCAGCCATGCAGCAATGACCCCAGCATTGAGCCTTTTTTATTCTCTCAACAAGAGGAAAAGATATTTCTCTGTATGTAAAATAAAGGCTGGTAGATAGATCTGAAATACGGCAGAACAAAAAAATCTTATCTGCAGCTAAAATATGAGATGAAGTTAAACGGGGGGGGAAAGAAGTAAAAGAAATCTAAATCTTCCTATTTGAACAAGCACTTGTGTCCCTGTGTTTCACCTGCCAGCTCCAGCTGTGCGCAGCAGTTCCACACACTCTACTCACAGGCTGCTCCTATTGTCTTGGGGGACTTTTGTTTAGTCTGTGGTAGATGGCTGCATTTTAAAATAATAATAAACGAGAACTCTGCGTTATCAGAACTCATGCCAAGCAACTATAAAGAATTTTGATGGCTCTTTCATTTCACGTGAGGCTTTAATCTGCAACAATTACCTTCTTCCAGCATGTGTGTGTTCCCTCTTTGCGACTGACAGGGAATACAAAAGCCAGGATAAGTGATATTGGCTACAAGCCACTTGGATGTGACCTTTTCATTGAAATGTTTAAAGCATTGGCTGCCTCTGAGGTTTAATCCTCAGTTCCTCACTTGGGCAAAATGCTTACAGATCTGGAATTTTTTCTACAACGATTAACTGAGCCATTTATTTCTACTCCCTTGCTTTCCCAGGCAATAGGATCACACGTGGCTCACTTGAGCACACATCTTCATGAGATCAACAAAAAAGAGTCAGAGCTGCAGTTATTTCTCTACTTCTTTCATGCCACAACCTATGATTATCAGGTAGCATGCAAAACATCTGGAAAAGAGTTAACACGCCCCAAATAATGCAGGATTCTTTGCAAAAATATTCTTCCAATAAAATAAGGAGTCCTCGTGTTTGTGTTCACCACTGGACTCACTGCTAAAATGATTATTTTAACAAGATGTCACTGTAGTTACCGTGTTGTTATAGTAACTTCTCATGGATTTAGGTTCCTACTACTTTAAAACTGAATAAATAAATTAGCATAAGAGGAAAAAATACATTACTGAGGTAATTCAGTGCTCATTATCACAAAGTAAATATTCAAGAATCACTTCTAAATGACCACGAGGTGCTATTTTCAGTTTATGGCTGATTTGTGATTTTTTTTTTTTTTTTTTTTTTAAAACCCCCTATCCAAGTGATCCTACATATCCTTGGCTTCTGAGGATGCTGGAAACCACAGAATTATTTGGAATCCAAGACTGCAAACAAAGCTCTTGGATTCCATAGTGCTGTAGATATAAGCAATGTCACAGCAAAACTAAAGTTGGTGGGTTTGTACATCACAAATAAATCTCCCTAAAGACCTCAGAGAAACCCCAACACAGCAGTGCTACCACTGAAAATCACTCCTGTGAGGAAAAAACCTCTGTAAATGATACGTTAGAAAAGAATTGAATCTCTGCCTGTCTCTGACTGAACTCAAAGCTGTCACTGGAGCAGAGATGGGTTGTTCTGGAGCAGTCCTTCCTTCCAGGATACAAATGGGATCCGTTCTGCTTGCAGAGGAAAGGGATCGTTTCCAAATGGCTGCACTGGAGGTAACTTTCCATGCAGTTTTCACAGGCTGCAGGGACTGACACTGCTGCTGCAAGCAACGAAGCTGGAAGTGAAGCGTTTGTGAGATGCGCTAAGGCACTGAGGCAATTCTGCAAATGCACAGATCTTCAGGAAACAGCAAAATAACTTCTCTTGCTCACCAACTAAAGTTACAACACCTTGGTAGATATCTCTAGTTAAAGATCAAAATATAAAGCAGAATACATCTGAGGTATCTTCTTTTTATATTAAAGTTCTGTAACTTAAATAGATGCCTGCTCTTCCAGAAGGACTCTTCCCCAGCAATGGCCAGAGGGCGGTGTGGCATAAAAATGCCAGGGGGGTCAGATTGGGTAAAATTTAATTCTTCAGTTTTAGAAACAAGTGGTACGCCAGCTGGATCAGCCACCAGCAGAATAATTGTCAAAATTTAACTTTATTAATGTCTACTGAGTAAGTGACACTGCAATGAGGTTAAAAGGGGCTGTTCACACCTGCCTCAGAGCTGCTGCTGTTTGTCCTGGTCACCACTCTTGATGCAAAACTTTCTCTGTAACACAGAGTAGCAGCTCCTTAATGAGGCTCTCTGAGCTTTTCTGAAAAGCTTGAACAGTACAACCATTTAAGAGACTTCTGAACGCTCAAAGGCGGCTTTCACATCCAAAACACTCAGTGTGACATCACCCAGCTTTGCAGCAGCCGTTCCAACCTTGACGTTTCAAACCTCTGTGAACTCCTAAACCCACCGAAGGTGACAGTTCTGCACAAAGGCTTTGCTTTATCATCCTAATACAATTAAGCCTTAAAGCTCAGACCCTTTCCAGTATTTCAGCTGGACGGGCTGCCAGTCTGCTTCGTACTGTGGCAAACTGGCAATTAGGAAGTTTGACAGGTAGCGAAATATCTGTGGGCTAATTGTCCAGCAATTATTTATTCAAACCTGAAAGCTGGAATTTCTCAAAACTTCTAATGTTTCCTGTGATTGCTCTGGGAGAAGCAGTGCAACTATCCAAAAGCCCCTCCAACAAAATGCCGTGAAGTCTTCATTCCCTTTAACCAGCCATTCCTGCCTGCACCTTTCAGCTCTGCTGACATCATCAGAGAAGAGAACTGGTGTCTATTGACCATAGAAATCACACCCACAAATTAAGCACGGTGTTAAACAGGCCATTTTGTAGGTAATTCTCAGCCTCATCTTCTAAACAAACCTGTGATCTACTGCCAAATTCGTTCTAGTATTGACTTAAAAGAATTGGAGGCTGAAAACCCCTAATGACTTACTTTTAGTGCACATTTTTGTACAAATGCATTATTGTTTATAAGTGTTGTCAGCATAAAAGGACAAATGACAAATGCCAGATACCTGGTTTGGGGGGGAAAAAAAAAATCAAGTCACCAAATTCCTGGAACTGCAGCTTTAATATGAACTCTTAGTATTTTTAGCCTAATAATAACTAAAACCCTCATAAATTTGGGATCATTTACCAACACTTACCATCTCTGGTCACACTACAATTCATCAAAACTCTGCAATTAATTATCTTGATGGCTATGATTCTGGTAAATGTACAAACTGTCAGACACACCCATGGACAGAGTGAGAGGAAGGTTCTGCCAGTATTCTATTTACTTGTATAAACAATCTTTCATTTAAAGTGTTTAACTTCTTGCTAAACACTTGTAAATGTAGGATAGCAAAATAATGGTTTACAATTTGTTTGCTGCTTCAAGGCCTTCAGTTCTTCTCATCATTGATAATCTGTTTTGCTCATGTAATGGGAAACAAAACCTTACATCCTAAAAGATCTGTCCAAAAATTCAATTAAATAAACCTGATCCCTACAGTGAATAAAGTTCATGCTAGACATAGCTCGGGGGAAGTCTTTGGGCTCACATTTATCACAAACAAATTCCGGGGTTTTTCTGCAAATAATTTATTTTGGTGCTCAGAAACTCGAAGTGCTGTTAAGTAAACACAGGGAGTATCCCTGCATGGGAGACTTAATGAATTTGAGAGCTCCTCCGTGATCTAAAGCAGTTTTCTTGTCAGTCTTGATAGAAAGAGCAGGACTAGAGAGTGGTACTCAAATTGCACCCATATTATGTACTTCCTCCTCAGGATCCCAGAGAAGTGCACACTGAATTACTGAGCTGAAACTGAGAACAAGTTCTAACAGCCTCACGCTCTCCAGCTAAACAGGGAGAAAGTCACTGGAATTCAGCTGCTCTTTTCTCTCAGCAGGGTTTTTTTTTTCTGTGGAGCAGAGACTTGGACATGTGAAAACATTCTAAATATTAAACACTTCTGAAAGCTCTCCGAGGTGTCTTTCTGTGCCTAAATAGCTCTCAAAATGTGTCCACCGAATGCCACTTTTAATTGGGCCTATGACAAAATCAAACAGGAAGAAAAAAATGGATTTTTTAGAAAAGTGATATGAAAAGTTATTTACTGTAAAGTGATAATGAAAGTTCGTTTGTTGGGCGTTTTTTTGGAGAAAAAAGGATGCTCAGCACCTCAATATCTCACAGCATAAGGACCCAATCTCCAAGTGATCCTTCAAAGATGTGCACACATGGAACACCAGTGGAACTTCTTGCATGAATATGTCCCTTAAACTGGTTTTTAACCAAGACATATTACAAATGGGAAATATCAAAAATTTTAACTCCAGTTCTGGCCGCATTAAAAGCGCTGAAGTTGGAAATAACACACTGACTCCAAGCATATTCTCAAGAGCAGTGCCCTGCATATAATGATCACAAATATGCAATGCTGGGTGTGACTGCTCACATTTCTTTTGTTTTGATGTGTCCTTGACTGCTCAGGGAAAAAACCTCTCTAATATTCTGTGCCATTACTCATCTCAGAAGAGATTATCTGTTACAACAAGAGAACTCCAGCCACGCAAAAGCCAGTACTAGTAAAGCAAGCTGGAGGGAACCTACTGCTCATGCTATAAAATGTGTTTCTAAACTACACGTGCTCCAGTTCTCAACGTGAAAACAAATTTCTCATCAGGTTTGCAGGCTCAGAATCACAGAGAAAGTAAAGCATTAAGCAGGTAATACAGTCATATCTATGTATAATGGGCACCTCAAGCCATCAGCATTTTTTCCCTCTGTTGAACTTTATTCTCTTGCATCCTTTTCTTTGCTGTCTGACAAGAACTAAAATAAAGGATTTAGAGTTGATGTGCACACAAATTCCCCCATTCTCGCACCATGAACTCGTGCATAAATGAAGAGCTAACAACAAACCCCATCTCTTTTGGCAAAAATAACAGCACTTGAGGACTGGGAGTTAAGATTTGTATGAACCAATGTGGTGGTTGGTGACATCTGAAAATACTTTTATCTTACCCTGGCTGAGATGCAATCAAATGTGTCAGAACGACGCTGCAGTCCCAGGCAAGCAAAAGACCGAAACGAAGGAATTGCAGGGTAATGTGAACAAGCAGCAACATTTACAGCTGGGTGGCATAACCTGAGAACAGAGAAATTACCAGAGGAGGAAGATCCAAAGGGCTGATTGCAGATCCATTCCACAAGAACTACCTGGAATCACACAATTGCCTCAAAACCCACTTTTACCTACTAGGTCACAACATTATTTTGACGTTTAAGCTCCAGACAACCCCTTAACCTACTTTGAAAGTGCCCAGTGGAGCACATGTTCCAGTTCTACAGGAAGGAGAAGGGAGAGAGAAATCACAAGTCTGTTTACCTGAGAGAACGGATGTGGGCACACGGAGCATGAGGGAAAAACAAGGTCCAACATCCCATATGCTCCAAGAGCATTCCTGGAAGCTCAGCCCCAGCTCACACTGAGCAGTGTGATGTTACTTTTCTTCCTTACTGCTGCAGAAAAGGTGCTTCTCTAAATGTCTTGTGAGGGAGAAGAGGAGCCAGAAAATCCTCAGGACTCTGGATTCCTCTCCACTTCCCAGCCCTATCCCAGTGCCAGCCCTAGCAGCTGCTTTCTGAGCAGAGAAGGCAATATTATCACCCCCAGCACTCAGCAAAACCCAACCTTCTCACAGGATTTGGAGCCCTGAGGCCGAAGGAGAAGATGCTCAACATTTTCTTGTGCTCCGCTTCTTTCTGTGTGGAGCAACAGGTCCCAACCTTCCAGTCATTTTCCCTGAAGGGTGAATTCAGCAGCATGTCAACTTTAAGGTTTAACACTTTCAGATCCCACGCCAAATGCAAGCATATTTCGACTCAGTTGGTCAGCACTTTCCTCAGCACATTTGACAAGAAGTTTGCCTCACGCTAAAAATCAAGAAATCTCTTTTTTCCCTAATTATTATTATTATTATTATTATTCCCAGTAGTATCCATAACATGCCAAGCAGTTTCAAAACACCCTGTTCTTGCCTTGAAAAGTCCACAGTGCCTGCAATAAAGGCCACGGGATAAGGCACACCCATACCACTGGCCTCGACCAGAAACACACACAATAACTCTGTCTGGATCTTGTGGAATTCTTTCCTGCTGCGTGGAGCAGTACCACTATTGTATCCCATTCCCCTGAGCAGAGGGATTCTCATCTCTTCTAGATGCCCAAATGAGATGGGACAGTTCTGTTGTGACTAACTTTTACGAAGATGATCGTCCTTCACAAGTTTCAGTCATTGTGAGTCAGGCCCATCACCTTCAGTAACTCCACTAAAATGTTCTTCACTGTGTTCCACTGTCCAGACAAAGACATTTAAGGAGACAAAACAGGTTAATAAAAATTGCAACAATGTGAAGAAGTGAGTACTCACGTAAACCATTCCAAGATGAAGTTAATGTAGTTTTGACCCTCCCTCACTCCAAATATTATTTATGTTTGGGTTGCACCTGAGGTCAAATGCCTGTCATTTATCTAAGGTACAAACCCAAATGCTTTCTTTAAACCAGCTTGAAAATATTACTTAAAATTTGTAAAATATATGAATCTTTCCTAGAAAGGAAAAAAAAAAATCATAATTCAGTTACCACCCTACCCTCTCCAATAGCACAGGCGAGTTTATGCAGTGGATTGACACTGAGCTGCAGAGTCATAACTCCCTCATCATTCACGGCAATTCGTAAAGAAAAAAGGAAAAAATTTCACAAGAGAAATGTTCTTGCAGCACTTTGGAAGTGATGTGAAGTGTTATATGCTTATCCAAACAAAATAAAGCCTCTGAGCCTTTAGAAAAAGGTTTATTTCTAGAGAAGTATTAATAATGCTGAACAGAGGCTCAGAAAGCTCCATGCAGATAACCACATTGAGATGCTTTCCCATTTACCAACACCTCACAAACATCTGAATCAAACATGAGGCAAGAACCTGGCATAAACCTCTCCTCTGTGGGTAATCAAATATGAAACAGTGCCTCAGTTCTAATCAGATTGTCACATGAAAGGGAAAACTTTTAAAGGCAAACTACGCTAATTTAATCTGTATTCCTCTTTCAAAATTACATTAGAATTTCATCCTAGGAGATCCGTGACAATCCCAGAAGCTGAAGACTTCTAAATACCAAACACCAACAGTTTCACGGTAAAATAGTGACGGTTTCTTCACCTGTTTGGATGGAAGAGCTGAATCACAGCGTGACATTAGAAACTGTCAGGTGATTTTAGGCCAAAAATAACAATTTGTTTCAAGGACATTCCTTGTTTAAGAGGAAATATGACAAGAGCAGGGTAGAGCCAGGGCTTCAGTGCCTGCTAGCACAGGGAACACTGCTGTAACTACAAGGAAAGTCACCTTGGAGTGTAATGCAATTCCCAGACCATTCAAGGTCCAGAAGAAATCCATTTACAGCTAAGAACTATATACACATCACATGCAAGAGAATGCCAGGACAGTAATGCGAGAAAGGGGGAAAGGAAAAGGGACTATTAAGAGAAAGGAAAAGAGGAAATACAGCTCAGGGATTCTTTGGTTGGATGAAAAGGAAGTTGTGAGTGATGCCTGATGTGGGGCACTGTGCTTTGAGATGTTCCTCAGAGGGCCAGGGAAGAGATTGCAGCATTGCCTGGAATAAAATAAAATTTAAAAAAATATTTTCTTGCTTTTGATACTTCAGGATTTCAAATGAAAATGGATCTAATAGAAGGCCTAGTAAATTTAGACTTAAGTAAGGGACTCAGCAGCAAAAATGATAAATGGTGGTATAAATGAGAACAGAAGCTTTTCTTCAGTAGCTAAATATTTAGCTGGATAATCCCCGAGGATTCCTCCAATCCCAGATAAATTCTTGCCTGGCCCAAATCAGAGCACCCTTCAAGCCTTATTTGTACCCTTCTGAGAAGTGCTCAAGGTCCCAGAGACCTTCATCTGTGCCTTGTTCCAAATGAGCCTCACCCAGCCCTCGTGAAACAGGGGGGAAAGGGGAAAGAGGAAAACACGGGATATTCCGAGAGAACACCACAATAGCTCCTACGCTGCCTCACTCTGTCCTAATTACTGAAGGCTTTTGCCTCCTGCCAGAAGTGGCTGCAAATGGAGCTGTCAGCTGGGAGCTGGCTGTGTGCAGCATCCCCCAAACCTGCAGGATGCCAAAAATATCCTCCAAAGCCAGGGGAGAGCAGGAATTGTCACATGGGGGGGCAGCTCTTAACAGGGCTCATCTCACGAGCCACTTCTCTGTGGAGGCAGTTTTGATTCTTTGGTGCAGAGAACTAAAATTAATTCCTTTTGGTAATTTTAAAGCTTATCAAGCTGGAGGAAAATTCCTGCAACATCCTTTCATAAAGTAACAATTTTCATACAATTCTCTGGCCCTCCAAGCACTTACACAATAAGATTTCAACTTAGTTGTAGGAAACTCCTGTAACAAAATTCTGTATGGGATCCTATGGAAAGGAAGACGGTATTTATTTAAAAATAAATCTGATCACACTGACTTGAGTCAGCAGAACTCTCACTCAAATACTCACAAGCACGAAGTGTTCTCCAGCAGAATATTTTATGGCTCCAGTTCAGGTGCCCATCTTCTTGACACCTTCTATTTAGGTTAGCTCCTCCTCTTCATTTGAATGAAATCACACATCTGGCGCTCTGTAGCCACTAACAGACCTTCCCTCTTAACCCTGGATCTACAGTTTCCTTTGGAGCCACCACTTCTTTTTCCCCATTATCATTTTAATACAGCTCTACATAATTTTAGTGACCCTACATGTGGAGTTTCAGAAATAATTCTAGTATTAGGGCTGCAAGCAATTGTAGCTGCAAACAATTATAAATTGGGATCTACGAAAAAAATCAGCCAACAAATTCTCAATGTGCTATTTGTGAAGTGATCACAAAGAGTGCCGAACTGTTCCTTGTAAAAAAAAATTTAAAATCTTATCTACGAAACACACTTGTGTCTCAGAACAATTCCAGACATGTGACATTGTGCGAAGAAAAAAACCCATGAATAGTATCTGCCAAGGCTGAGCTCTGTTTTCTAATTAAGTGAAACAAAAGATCCTAAATTTCTTATTAGGGGAAAAAGTCAATTTTACTCAAAGAATGCACTTCTACACATATGTCATTTTATCAGAACTGCAGATACAGTGTCTAACATCTGTACAACAGACTGTTTAGTTCATTTGCTTGGTCCAGGTCCTTTAGTGAAAAGAAGTAGAAATGAATTTTCTGTGAGGAATCAATCCAGAACAACTCTTAAATCAGGGTACACCGCTGTGCCAGCACTCCGTCCCAGTAAGGACACCTGACATGCAGATTAGTCCCAACAGGAATGTTTTATTGATTATAGCCTGTCATATGACAGTCCCTCTGCTATTTATGTACAATTAGCATCAAGTTTCATCCTGGGCCACTGCCACTTTGGATTTAATTTTACTTGGATCCAACTACATACACACGAATGGGTCTCCTACAGCTGTATTCCTTGGTGTGGGAGCTGTTTTCCCTTGAAATTGCTGGGATAAATTTTTAGTAAGGGCCTAAAAATGCTGCAATTCATAATTTGTGCCTTCAACCCACTGCTTTCAAAATGCACCCGTCACTAATCTCAGGCTCAATAACATTTCAGGCCAGGACCCAGACATGAACTCGGACTAAGGCTTTCTTTAGCTCTTCACCCAAAAATGAAGTTAATAGATTACAGTGATGGTTGGTACCTCTGCTACAGCCAGCTCAGGAGAAAGGGAAGCTCACTCTGCCAGAACCAAGAGTAAACCCAATAAAAAATTACCTGGGTGGGTCAGGCAGCTCTCACTTTAAATGCAGGGAGCAGCCCCCCTGACCAGGAGAGCGTTTTCTCCCAGGATGTCGAGTCACTCCATTGCCCAGAGCTGCACAACACCAGCCCTGTGCTGAAAAGGGAGGTGGCAGTGAAGCCTCACACGCAGCACTTTGGATTTCTTCAGAATTTGCAAAAGACTTTTATGGTACTCTTTAACAAAGAAAAGCCAAACAAAACAACAACAACAATCAGAATTCCCATTAGGCCTGTGTAAGTCTACTTTTATTCAGTCATTTCAGAGTTTGCTAGAAGGGGACACATGATACAGTGAAACACCAAACTCCGTGGTCATGTGGGGATCTAATACTAAAATTAACAGAAAAGTTTCAGCTGGCACCACCAGCTAAAAAGGAGACAGACCCCAGGCTTTGCTCCTTCACAGACCCACCACAGGGCCATGCAGAGTTAACCAGGATCCTTTTAATTACTATCTCTTCCATAGAGGCTTTGTGTCAGGTTTATCAATGCAGAACAAGCCTGACCTTCCTTTTTTTCCCTTCACTGCCCTGCAGCCACCCCAGTGCTAAGCTTGAGGGTATTTGGAACACCAGGGAACACACTGTGACCCAGCAAGCCAAGGGGACAACAAATCCAATTTCAGTACAGCCATACATTGCTATGCTACCAGGGGACTAATATTTTCTATTTCTACAGGAAGCTCCAACTTTATGAATCAACTTTGAATTTCCTAGAACCATAGAATTGGCTCCAAGTACACATATTCCAATTGTTTGTTTTAAACCAACCAAAGTTAAGATACTCATTTTGCAGTCAGATGGGGAAAAAAATTACCAGCTCCTAAAACAGTAAAAAGAAAATAGAAGAATTTGTGTTTCCTTGGCGTGGGAGTCCAGTTTAAAAGACAGTCTTCTGTCCAAATCTATATAATTTGGTTTGTTTGTTTTTTTTACTTTGAAACAGTCTGGCATCTTAAGCAAGCAAGATTTCTGTTCCCAGACCACTGGCTGACTACAGGGATAAATTCAATCCAATTTTTACAGTCTCCAGCTGAGCCTGATGGTAGATCCCTTCTGCTCTCCCAAGCAGGTCACAGAGCACTCCTAATCAGTACCAGTGTGCCATTCTTTTAACCTGTGGCCACTTACCGGTCAGGAATGGATTTTAGGTACAAGCCATAGCCAAAACATAGCATTGTGAACTGCAGTGGGTTCTGTTGGTGCTGGAGCTGACCTCCTGCAGTCTCAAGGAATGCTAAACAAGCCCTGCAAGTCACTGCCACCCTGCCAGGCTCACGCTGAACAGCTCCACGGACACAGATAGCACCCAAAGCACTCTGAGAGCAGCCTGGGCTAATATTGGCTGCTACAGCCCCATCGAAAGAGTCATGCCAGAGGTCACAAACCATCCCTGGCAGCTCGGGGGAGCCTGTTAGAACAAGAAAAGCAACACTCACTTACCTGCTGCTTATTTCTTGTCTTAAAGGCATCTAGAATTGTTTAAGCTCTAAGAAAAAGAAAGACTTTGCCTTCTCAGAGCTTGCCCAGGGTATTCTAAAGAGCAACAAAAGATCCTCCTCCTGCTTGCCTTTATCAATGGAACTACACATTCATGTCTCAGTATCACCTCCAAGTGTTGTACACTGCAAGTGTGACATATCTTCCTTTAGTCAGTTAATATCACAGAAAAGTTGTGGTGGTGCTGCTAAGTGCAGCCTGAACTAAGAACTAGGTTTTCAAATGGAAGAATAATTTGGCTGCATGGTCCACAAAAGAGAAGGATAGAGAGAACAAGGAGATTCCTCTCTTTGCATTTTAGCCATCTGGCTGCTGAGGAAAAGTTCTCTTTCCACAGGAGGTAACAGGATGCCCTGTCAGAGAACAGGATTTCCACACAGAAGGAAGCTTCCTAAGTGCAGAATTTGTGCCTGAACATTTTTTGCCCTGCAAGTCTCTCAGAAAAGACAGTTTCTTCAACATGCTGAGACATCACAGTGAAGGGACAAATGTTACCTTTACCTCAGTCTTCATGGAAAAGGGCATGATTAGATATTTAACTAAATGGAGACATAGAACCAGCTCAGAATATTGCTTTTCTCTCTTTCACTGATATGGGGATAGAGCTCCTGAAAAGCTGTCAATGTCCAGTCAAGTGGTCAGGAACAAGGCTACAAAGTAGGTCTCAGCCCTTTTTCCATATGGTCACTTGGTGGTCATCCATGGACCTTATCAGCATGGCATTTTACGGAGCAGTTCACGAGGAAGACCAACAGCTAAGAATTTCATGGGTAGTGCAGATCATGGAAAGCACAGAGCTTCGGAGCTGGATTCCTGTCTAGAGGTTCTCTTGCTCCCATTACCACAAAGCTGGGTAGCCACTTCAATCAGCCTGCCTGACTTCCTGTGTGAACAGCACATTAGAAGCACTAAAAGCATCAAAGCAACATTTGAAATGCTGCACTTATTGCATAAAGTTGGCATTACCGAGTCAAGCAATTCTCTGCTGGACTCGGAGTTAACACGTGGCTCTCACAGCAAAGGGATGTGCAAAACAGTAGCAAGCAGGTGCTAAACACTCAGTAGCTTGCAAGACTCTTATGGGGTGTATTGCCAAAGCTTATCTATGTAATTTCATTTTCATGCCTGCTATCAGCTTGTTCTGACCAGCACTGTAAATCACATCTCTAGTGATACTCTAAACTCGTATTCTGAATTGTCTCTGTGCAGTGTCAGAGTGCAGTCATCAGTGGGTGAGGCACTTCCCAGTACTTACAACCACACAGGTTGCCCTGTATTTTAAAGTCACCCTGAACTGACAACACGCCTTGTCTGATAAATTCTGAATTGCTCCAACTCTTATCTTTTCTGATAAGAGTTTCTAGAGACATGCTGGTATCTCAAACACTATAAAATATGTCTATATTTTCGGGTGTCTCTAAGCAGAGTGGCCAAACCACTTTCAGGTCCATGACAGCCCAGATTACTGCTGGTTTAGGTCTCACAGCATTCCCAAGACCAACAGGTTCCCAATCCCTTCCCTGTCTTATCACTGCCTTTGTAAACTGCAGAGATCCATGGCTGGGAGAAATGATTGGGAACGTTAGCTGAGCTTGTGTATTTGCTGAAGAACTGCCTGGATCATTACAGGTTGTGCAAAGACGAAAACCCATATTTGTCAGGATAAATTTAACGTACTTTGCAGGAAGGTCTCTGATATTGACTGCAGCAAAAGCTGCGTTCCACGAACACTCTGAAAATGTCTCTGAAGAAGACAAAAGATGGAATAAGGATAGAAAAATGTAACACTTCCTTACTACCAAGTCATCTAAATAAAAAGCTAACACAGCCTATGCTACTAGGTCTTTATCCATTGGAAAACAGCTTGCAGGACTTGAGCTAAAGATGAGGGAGGCATAAACACAGCAGGAGATGTCTGGCATCTGTGCACCCCACACAGCAGTTACAGCTCTAAACCACGTGCCAAGGATGTGGATGACACCTCCCAACTAAAGGAGGACAGGCAGGGAAGCAGAGGGATTTGCAGCTGAGGAACCAGAACAAAGCCCAGAGCTTCCTTCTGCCAGACTCCTCCATGATGTGCTGATTAAAAGTCATTTGGTGTGTCTGACCCTTAGAGTTCCTCATCCCCTCAAAATGAGAATAACAATACTGTACCTCACTAATTTAAGCTACATTTTTTTTTATGGCAAGAAAAATAATGTCATAGTATTCTTGTCAGGGCAACACCTGTTGGAACAAGAGTTCAGACTTGAGGCACTATTGAAATATAAGCAGAACAGTCAGTTTACAGTAAGGAAAAACCCATCCTTTCCAAATAACCAGACCCAAAACATGCTGCATGACCCACAGCTCCAGCTACAATTGTAACGTGCATTTCACGAGGTTTTCTTCCTGTACTTCATTTTCTTTTGGAGGTTCACACCAGTAAATGAAACCTCTTTGTAACTGCAGCACATTCATTCAGAAGGCATTGGGGAATTCTTACTTCACACTGGTTAAACAATTCACTGATTTGTTTACAGAAAAACTGTGCCAAATAGCTGGACTTTTGTCATGAATGTCCACCCAGACCTTTTTTATAGCACTTACTAGAATGTAATGTAAAATTAAATTAAACAGCATTGAATGAGTTCCTATAAAAACTAGAAAGATAAATTCCATATTACATCCAGCAAATGAAATTCGGACAAACAGCTCTTTCTTGTGGATGAAAGACAGTTTTACAGTGGGATTTACCACTGATTTCCACTGTATTTCCCTGTGAAACACAAACAGCTACAAGCGAATATTATTGCCCAGCTGTGTACGTGTGCTCTGGGAATACACAGGAAAGGACTAAAGACAAGTCAATTCTTATCAAATCCCATTCTATTTTTGTCCATCACTCTTCTCATACTGAGTCACGCTTGCTATCATTTTCATGCAAAATTATCATACTTGAGATCACGATAGTTTTCAGTGAAGAAACACTGATAAAACACAAATATTTGCAGTTTCTGGCATTATAAAAAGCAGATTTAGATTAGGGTGATTAAAGCAAATTTCATCTAATAAAGATACATGATAGATCACCCTAAACTCTCTCCTCCCCTCAAATGAGAGGAGCACTTCGAAGAAGAGCACTCAGCCTTTTCCACACGGACTCTCCCGAGCAGGTATCGCATTTCCCGAGGAGCGGGGCGGTTCCTCCAGGAGCAGCGATTCGCAGCCCGGCTCAGGGCTGTAAATTTCCACTGCCCAGCCGGCTCCTCGCTGTGCCCCAGGCTGCCCTGACCTTTCCCAGCGCAGCCCCTCGCTTTGGGCCGTGCTTGTGCACATTCCAACAGCCAGGGAAAAGCCGGCAGCGAAGCTGGTGAGACAGCGTAAGGGAAAGAATTCCAGCGGGAGAGGAAATCAGGGAGTGAGGTGGTTTGCTACACAGTTCCTGCTGCAAATAAATGAGACCCCGATCCAGTTAGTAGTGAAGTTTGTGTTGCATTTACTACAAAGCAAGGAGAATCAGGCTCTCAGGCTGTTATTTTGTCATGAGCACAGAGCACCCCGAGAACAGCCATCTTTTCAGTCAAATCTCTGACCTAACTGACACATGCGGACCTGAAACTGGTTTTGCAAATTAGGACCCTAAATACAAAGCCTCTGCTGAGAGGAGCAGCAATGTCTTACCTCCACACAGCTTTTTTAAAACAACCGCTCATGTTTTTGAAAAGATAACTTGAGGAGGAAGGACGCGCATACTTCTCCCTTCCCTGTTCTTCCTACCACCAAACTTTCTCTTTTGACCTGTGGAAAATGCAGCTCCTGCTCCCTGCCCTGCCAGACCCCAGGGACAGCAGCCAGCCTCTGCCTGGCACTGTTTGTACCACACCGAGGGCTTTGCTCTCAAGTCCAGATCAAGAGAATCAGATGTCTGCCTTGAACAGACATTCACTCCTTTGTGATCCTTCACCTTTCCTTCTCTCACCTTCCAACATAACAAATCTTCCTCAGCAGCACAAAGGGCTGGATGCTGTGCTGAGCTCCTTTAAGGTTATAAACTCTAGGAGCAGAGAGAAGCCTGACTCCAAGTTCGCTGGGCTTTCAACGCCAGCTGTCTGTTCCCTGTTGTCCTGGAGCATGGAAAGGGGTGGCAGTGCCATAGGAGGCATGTGAAAGACCTGGCTGTGTAAGCAGGAACAGAAGCCATATGAGGTCAAAGGAGGAGCTTGGAGCACTCCTGTAGTGATGCTAAAAGCAGGGCTGTACAGCAGTACAGCAGGCAGCAAAAAATAAAATGCAAGTTTCACACTGGAGGGATGGAGGAGTTTGCTCCTAACTTGGAGAATGTCAGGGAAGGCACCAAGACAGAGAGGAGGGTTCGAGGCAAGGCTTGGGGAAGCTGTCCCAAGCTCGTTAGGCCCTAGAGACTCAGCCTTTGCTTAGTTCTATTGACAGTAGAAAAGTACCAGATTAAACTTTAGTGCCTTACCATGACCAGTGTGTTGCCTTCACTGTTCTCAGACACAAAACATAACCCTGAGAGATTAATTCCGTTTGATCCTAGTTGCAGCCAGGAATGTTTTACTCAGGGGGAACAGCATGAGACTTCTGCAATCCAAGGCTCTACCATCCTTTCTCTCCAACAGAGTTCCTTTAGGATGAACGACACCTGCCAAAGCCCAGGGTTTTGTCTGTGGTGGAACCCTTGCGCCCAGAACGACTTTCCTAGTTGTTAGTGATCCACAATAATTAATGGACTCTGTATCACCGAATTCAGTGATTCCCATAATGTCCAGAAGTACTGATTCTGTTCTAAGGGTGTATTTTCACCACTGATAGTAATTTCTGTTTTATACCAATATTATCCAATCATCTCTCCTCCCAAAGGAGATTTTCCTTATCTTTTAACATCACGACTAAATGATAGAGGGTATTAAGAGTCATTCCAATTGCCTCTTCATATCCTCCTGCAGTATCTCAGCTTGTCTCCATCACGATGTCCTCTGAAGATGAAACAAACTGTATGCTGACTAATCTAGGTCAGCAATTGGTGGCTGTTACTCCTCTCCTTGTCTCAGCAGGATGAAAGCCTGCTACGTGCCACAAATCCTTCTGCAGGTGTTTTTATGGCAATGGTGGACCTTGGGGCCCTGCTGCTGGAATTAAAGAGAACCTGCTAGGTCCTGTCACAAAGAAATGTTTACTACCACACTGTCTTGCAATGAATCAACTCACCTGTGTTGAGAACAAAAGCAAGACGACTGTGCTTTGCATGGACACAAGCTCATAAAGTATGGGATTTGTATAAAAACCTTACAGATATATGTACACATGGCATATGGAAGGGTGTGGGGATTTTTGCCAGTTCTATCCATGACAGCAAGGTCAGAATGCAGAGGAACAGAAAACATATTTGGAATTTAGGAGAAACAAAATTATTAGCGAAAAGCATTCCCCACCTGAAATTAATTCACAGCTAACTAGGTAAATAATGGTTCCTATTAAATTAAGGGTGTCTTCTTGGAATCAGTAGGTATTTGTAAATGCACAGCATTAGATTGAGCTGCACACCCCGTGAAACTCCAGCCAACAACACTTTTGTATAAATTTGTTAAGCACCACTGTTTTTAAATCACCGGGATACAGTAGCATCTACTAAAAAAAAGGTTTTTATAAGCCCTGCACATTTTAGATCATCCACAGCCATTTTCTCCTGATTCCAAAAGGTTGCAGACAAAGTGTGTGTAGTATAGGAAAGAAGGTAAAAGTTTGCTTCAAACCTAAGCAGCCGTTTCCAGCTTGCCCAGAGTAAAAGGGTGTTCTTTTCTTCCAGCAATACAAAGTAGGTCAGATTTAAATTCCAGTCTATAATACTTCCCACTGGAGTGAATCTAACCCAAATTCGCAGCCTTTTACACATGACAAACAGTGTAAGAGTAGTAACAACAGCCATGAAAAAGGGAATAAGAAAGAATATAGAAATCAGGAGCTTCTTCTGGTTTAAAAAATGAAAATGTGAGATGTGCCAGAGTCTTATGGGAAACATTTTCAGCCTTGCTCCCGATAGGAGCTGGGAACATGGAGCTGCAGCAGTTTTTCCCCTCTCAGGCTGTCAGACACAACTTGATATCTTTCTAATATTAAAAAAAAAAACTCGCAGCAAATTCCAGCAGACTTTGAAGGGGAAAAATAACTAAAGAAAAATTAAGAGCTATACACAGGAACAAAAATGTTGGAACCCAGCTGTCTTCAAACAAATTACATGGACAATTATATGCTTCAGTTGTGTGAGTCACTGCTCCGATCATAGTAGCTGTACTGTTGCAATAATTAACTATTTTTCCCCCCATGAAAATTCATGTTAACTGTGCACTTACTGCAGTTCGTTTTCCCGGGCATAACAATCAGTCACCAAAAGAAGCAACGATGACTGTTTGGGGCATTTACCTGCAAGAGAAGAAAACTTGAAACATTAAAAAGCTGAGTATTTTAATACCTTTCTATATCATTGTATTTAAACCACCTTTTCATATTTGTATAAAATCCTGCTTTTCTGAAAGAAATACTATTTTTGCTTAAATTGATATTTACACTTTGAAGTACAATCTAAAATCAACTTATTTACATTTTATTAGTGATTTTTGTACCTGTACCAGGTAACATATGTTTTAACACATGCATGTGCATTTAGATAATTTCAAATTAAAGAATTTTAATATTCTGCCCATCCAACTTTTCAAAGTATATACGATTAGATCATTAACTATATGTATCAAAACCAGCACAAAAATACATTACTAGCTGCTTATACAGTATTTTTAACCAACAAATCTAAAAGCCCTTTGCAAATGAGGTAAATATGTCCCTTCTGGACAGGCCAAACCATGTTTTACTTGAAGCAGACCCAGAGAATCCTCATTTCTAGGCCAGGTGTCTCTCCTGCAGGTTGCCCTTCATCTGGGAATGAGTTCTTGTGTTAGCAAGTGAAGTATCTGGACCCATGAACATGATACTGAAGCACACAATATTCTAAACTGTAAAGGGGTTGGGTTTTGGGGGTTTTGTTTGTTTGTTTGTTGTTTTTTGGGTTTTTTTGGTTTTGTTGTTTGTTTTTTTTTTGTTTTTTGTTTTTTGCTAATCATTTCTTGGATTTTCTCCCTTTGCATAGAACAACCTTAACTGGAGGGACACTGGAGCCTTTGTGGATCCGCTCTTTATGCCCTTGAGAGATAAATAAGTAAAAACCAGCAACGAAAGAACAATATTTACAATCAGAATATACACCAAGCCTATTAAACACACCAGTGATAACACTGATGATACTGAAACAACCAAGAGCTGAGTGTGACGTCTGAGCCTTATAAAAACCCCAGAAAATACAATAGGCTATTATGAGGCTGTAGGATACAAAGAGGTTTCAGCCAAAAGGCCTTATTTAACCCTGCACTGAGTTAGGCTGGAGTCTCCCATCCCAGCAGCTTTATAACTCCAGGCTTAACAAGGGAACAAGCATCAGAGAAAACCCATAAGGGAGAATGTGTTTGGGGGAGTTATATTTAATTATAAGTGATCATGATGTGTAGTGTAATTAGGAATTATTATAGAAAGGGTAATAGGTCTAGACAAACCATGTTCACATTCACAGCACACTCTACACAATCAGCTTGGACAGTTCCACTCTGTTAAAACATGACTGTAAAAAAAAAAAAAAAGTAAAAAAGTTTTCAAAGTCTCTAAAAATAGGGATAAAGTTGTAGGGCACGGTTGGGAAGGCGGGGTGAGAAAAGGCTTAATGTGTGAGTTAATTAGCACGTGTTTAACATCAGTTAGCACTTCAAGACATGAAATAATAAACAGCATTCTAGTTATTTAGAGCCACTTTCCTTCTTTTCCCCCACTGCACGCTTGAGCCGGCCACAACTCGGGCTCCGAGCTGACCCGCAGCTCCCAGCGGCACCAGTAGATGGCACAAACCATTTATTTCACTGTGTCCGTCACAGGATTCCTTGACGCGTCCCAGAGTCAGAGACTCACCCAGCATCTTCAAAACAGTGCTGCGGTACATCCCTCTAACACAAGAGCAGCGTTATCAACGTTAAATTAATAGTTTGTTCTAAAAACACTTAAAATATTTATAGCACTGAACAAAAATTGCATTATATGCGTGTAGATACCTTCACGGGTAAAGTGAATATAGATAATGAGGAGAAACGGCAGACATCAATTAACTACAGCAGTCGCTAAAATATCTCGTGCCCTAGAAAATACAAAAATAAATTGGAAGTGTAGAAGTAATACAAATCAGGTTAAATTCACCCCAAAAAGCAACCATTTATTTTAGAACTAGATAAAGATTTAAAAGAAACAACAAATAATCAAACCTGTCAAAAACTTTAAGAAAATTTAACAAAAAAAAAAGAGGCCTAAATTTTTGCCTAAAACAAAGAAAAATAATAGTTTATAATCAATCACACACTATCATCCATGAAATCCACATGACTTCTAAAGAACAAGCAAAACAGACACTAAAATCAGTTTTATTATTGAAAAAAGTATATACACACTCCTGGAACAGTTGCTTTGCTGTTATAAACATGTTGGAAAACCCTAGTTCCTGGAAAGAGAACAAAAAGGGAATTACACTGAAATACAGGGCTGGGGAAGCAGCTCATGTTCCGTAAAGCACAACACTTGCTCTTGTTCAGTTTTGACAGAATTCCTGGAATACTACAGAAAGAAGAATCAGGCTGCCTGACTCCATTTTTAAAGTTGCAAATATAACCTATAGCTACCTAATTATAGGATTTAATGATACTTAATTTTATATTTTCAGAGAAATATTATGACATGTCATTTTACAGGGCAAACCACTTAGCTTAATAGCTGCTATTCACTGCAGAAGCACACATTAAAAGCTATGCAATCGTATGGTAAATTATGCTCATATGTCTTGGTCAAATTACAGCTTAATAACATGAGAAAAAACTGTAAATAACGTGAAGATTCACAGTTTAATTATTTTAATAGAAAGTAATGGATCAAATAATTATGAAAAATAAAGCAGCAGCCAGGTCTAATGGGCTGGGATATACCAGCAACAATGTTTTTCTGCATTAAGCCAGGAACTCCTGGACCAAAATGTTCATAGTAAGAACATCTTAATTTTTCCTCTAATCCAGGACAACTCCAGGCAGAGCAAAGCACCAAGCAGTGCTTGCCTCTCCCTCTCCCACCCCTCATGAGACCCAGTGATTGTGCAGATCAGTTCAACGGGTTGATCTGAAAGGCAAATTCAGTTTTGGCAGGTTTGTTCTCTTGTTGACCCAACCCAGGCTGTGCCGCGTGCTCAGATGTGATGCAAAGGGAGAACGGGGAATATGCAGCCAGGAGTGGAAGAACTGTTCCACACCAAACCCTGCTCATACCTGATTAAGGAGTAAGGCCCAACTGATTCAATTTGGAACAATTTCGTCTGGGACATTTGACAAGACAATGTTTAGATGACAACAACAGATAAACCCAGAAATAACAGACATGCCCACCACTGTAAAGAAACCATATTAGCACAGCTACACTACTTAATGAAATTTAGTGTCATGTTTCCAAAGCAGTGTTGTGACAACATCATTTTCCAGGGTAAATACCCCAGTTTTATTGCTGCTATGGACAGCTGGGCCGTTTGCCTTAATTCCTGAGCAGCTCAGATATCCACAAGGGTAGCTAGGGGAAGGCGTCCCTGCCCAGAGTAGGGGGTTGGAACAAGATGGGCTTTAAAGCCCCTTCCAACCCCAACCGTTCCGTGATTCTGTCTGGGAGTGACAAGTGGAAAAATCTCTCTTGTGATTGTTGACCACCTTTGCTGCTAGAGAAGTGAGACCCTAGAGAATCTGGTGGTGGCGAATACCAGTTATATCCTTTGTACACAAAGTTTTAACCTCCTTGTCCCCTCTTCACTGCACATCATCTTAAAACTCACCGTGGAGGAGGTAGAGCCTCATGGAATGGAACTGCTCCTGCTCTGAAGGGCTGGTTTGCTGAGGAAGGCAATGACAGCAGCCTTCATGGTTTTGATCGCCCCACAAAGGGCTGAGGAGGGAACCAGAGATAAAGTTAACAGGAAGCCAAGGCATATATCTGCCTGTCTCCAGGACATGTGAATTCCCTCCTGACTGGAGCTCTCTGCTGCCTCTCCACCTGACTCTCAATTTCTCTGTAACACATTTCTGCTGAAATGAGCTGCACTGAGTACACCTGCTAGTAGGGCTGTTTATAGCAACCCACCTCCATTTCATTTAAACATATTAGAGAATGATCATAGAAAAAGCTTAGTTGGCAACTCCGGGGAGGAAAAAAAAAAAAGTAGTAAGAGGGTTTAGTCATGCCTGTAACCAACATGGAACAGTACTGATAGTCCTTCATGGTGGAACCAGGCAACAGTCACTCTGCTTGCCCTGGAGATAAGAGGAACGTGTTTCCAGACTCAGCAAACTGTCACCGCTCCTCCCCAAAGCGGCACAAGGGTCACACAGGGCTGAGGTTTTGCTTCCAACCAGGCATCCTGTCAGTGGTGATTTCCTGATGGGGACAGAGAGCAGAGCCCAAACTAAACCAGACAAATCTGGTATCTTCAGGAGTCAAGGGAAGTAGCAGCAGTGGACATTTCTCTGATGGCTGCACCAAGAGTATCTCTGTATCTCATGAAGGTGTCCATACAAACACAGAAATGGACTGGAGCATGGATAACCTGAAAGCACTTTGAGTATAGGAATACTTAGAGTATATTTGCTAGGCCAGCATTGGGATTATAACCCCAAATTTACAAGACAAACTTGGGATCTCATGGACCAGGATCCTGACACTGTTGACAGAGAACTGAACTGTAGAACATCAACATGCCCAACATCCCTAAGCCCTTACTTCAAAACTCAAATTGGAATTTTGCATCAGTAGTAATCTAAGGGCAGATTTGCAGTAGGTAAATCTTCATAAACTAGAATATTTTTTTGTTTTTCTAACCCCATAAGGAGGCAACTGGGAAAAGGTTTGAACAAAGCTCAAATCCCATTGTCTAAAGAAGAAGGAATATGCTGGATCTGAAACAAGCCAACAAGACAACCTCAGCAGGAGATAGGAGGAGGATTAACAAGTGAAATTGCTATTTGAAAATGAGTGTTGCTGAGATGGAAAGCACAAAGAACTGGCTGACAAAAATAATTATTAGATTCACAAGTGTTTTAGACACAAGATGATGGAGCTGATGATTTATCTCAGCTCAGCAGTAAAATACTCTCCTTGGTGGCTGTTTAATTACAAACCTGGCTGAACAGCCCCCTCCAGGACACAGAAATGCCATACATTAAAACTTGGTGAGACATTTTCTTCTAGTACAAGTAATGTAACTACTATCTTCCCAAAACTTCAGTAAAATTCTCTTTATTAACAAAAAAAAATATGAACTACATTACAAAGGCAAGTTAGACTGAAAAAAAAGAAAAGAAAAAAGCTATTCTAGGTCTCTGAGAAGACTTTAGAGGTTCCTTCTCCCAATACCAGTGGACAGAAAGAAGCATATTGAATTTGAAGGTTAGTCAAGTTCCAAAAATTTTCCAAGGTCCTCAAAATTTTATTTTCTGAAGGCACAAAAGACACAGCCTTTATTGCTGCTGAAATTAGCTTCCCTGGGTCACAGACTACTATTCAAAGAGCAATTACAAACTAAAGGGCTTTTTCTCCAGTCAAGGAAGGGAAATAAATGCCATACTTACAGTATTTTAGCAGCTTTTGCCACTGAGAATTTATTGTCTCAGAACAATGAAAATAAATGCAAAATAACTCAATTGATAAATGCTGGCTACAGTCTGCAGGGGAAAAACAACCACCCCAAAAGCAGAATAAAACCTATTTCTTTGGAGACTCGCCAGCTTCCCCCTGAAACACTGATTTTGGATGCCTTCCAAGGCCACCATCTCACCTGTTGTTGCAGTGGTCTTGTAGCAAACATGTTTGACTTCACAGTTTCAGGTCAAAAATATTTCTTCTGCAAGCATGAGCAAGCAAGAGTCCACAGACTTCTCAACTCTCACTTTGTGGGGAAGTTGTGAGACTTCTTTCCTATAATATTTTCTGTCTTGGTAATTTTTGGGGTTTTTTGGGGTGGATGTCATCAGTCTTTGGCTCTGTGTGCGCACTGCGCCTTCAATTGCCAGGGCCTAAATCTCGTGGTACCTTCAATCACAGCAAAAAAAATTATAAATACAAATTATAGCTCAGAGGTAGAACCTCTTCTTTTCCTCTTGTGGGTAGCAATTGCAAAGCTACAATTAACCTCAATTAATAGGAAGGGTAAACTTTCTGCAAAGAATATGCTGTTCAGGTGTTCGTAGTGAGAGCACTTGGCACTGCTTCATCTGTCTGTTACAGGGAGCTCTGCTGGGGTGAAAATTAAAGTGGCTAAAGTTTAATCCAAGTGCAAAGTAGGTTTTTCCCCCTGTAGAAAAAGCAGTCCTGCTAATAAAAGCTACCTGGAGAAGTGCAGAGTCTGTCTGGATCCTGAGTGCATCCATGGGCCTTCATTGCCCTGAAGAGCCTCCCCTGAGACCCCCAACCCACACCATGGCCACTGACACACTTCAGGCTGAATTCCCTGATTCTTCCCTGAGGTCTGTGCTCAGTCCTGCTGTGCCTGACTCGAGTGCACTCCCTGGATTCCTGACCTCCAGCCTGCCTCATCACCACACATTTGTGTCACTTCTGACACAGTCATCACATTTCTGCTGATCACTGGGCTGCACCCAGGACCTGTGAGTGCCACCAACCCTGCCCAGCTACAGGAAAAGTGATTTTCTGCAACCCTTGCCTTAGGCAGCAATGCAACAACTAAGCTCTTTTCCCTTGCTCTCACTGTTCCTTCCTCCTATTAGAGTAAGAAATATTCAAAATACCAACTTCCACTCCACCTACAAGGTGCTTGCCACCCAAAGGAGTATCTATCAGACAATGCATTGTAGAAAAAAATCAATTACAACCCTTAAAGTCAAAGGTTTTGACTTCACAATTTTAGGTTTTTAATTTAAAACCTCCCTGTGCATCTGAAATCATGTGTATTTGAACATAACTTGGCTTTTTAGCTGTATACTTTTGAGGAGAGTTCACACTGCCTTGTATTTCATACAATTGGCTCAGTGTGAAAGGGGACAGCCAGCATCACATCCCTACCTGAGATCAGGTGGCCTTTGGCTTGGGAATGCCCTCACCTAACCTAAAAGGAAGGTGCAGCAGAAGATCTGAGTAAGAGAAATAGACTGAAAATATAAAAAGCTTCAAAAGCAAGAAGATGTATTTCACCGTCTTTTCCCCTCAATTTTTTTTGTATTTCCAAATGCCATGAACATACACATCCTGCACCCCTCCCTTCCCACTTAATCCTAGCTCCATACTCATCCCTACTGGAAAAAATGTTCTCTACAGCCACAGTGCTCCATATCCAGGTTAAAACTAATCACTTTTGTCAGGTGAGATTCCAGTGCTGGCTTAAAGCATATGTGAAACTATGGCCTCGTTAATCAGCAAATTTTTTGTAATTACTAGAAGCCACAAGGGATGATCCCGCTGCTGTAACATTTTACAGCTCCCATTCCCAAACTTGATGGGTTGTGTTGTCCCCTTCCATCAGGCTTGTGACCCAAATACCAGCACATACGAACAAATTCCCATCCCCCTTGAGACCCAGTTTGTATCTGCAATGGGCCCCAGCTCATAAATTACTGCTGTTCTGCAGAGTGAGTTCTTCATAGAAACTTCTCCTGATTTGGCAGCCCTGGCCTTACGTGCACCTCATTCCACTTGGGGCCAGGAGGCAGAGGGAGGTGTAGGATCAGGGTGGGAAGATGCAAACAAATCCAGGTCCTTCTTGCAGTGTTGTTTCCTGATCCCCACTACAGGCAGCACAGCATCAGCTGAGGAGATGCCTTTGTTTCCCACTTGGAAAATCTGTTCCATTGAGGATTTCAGAAAATAGCACCATTTCATTCCAGCTAAACTCCATAGCTTGGTTTGTCCCTGGGACAAGCCATTAATCTATCTCACATACAGAAAGATCCATGTATGAGAGGAAAAGCCTTGCTTCTGGACTACTTGGGAGACAACACAGGGCTTTTACAGGCCCTTATCACCCACCCAGCAGAGGAGGGCTGACAATGGCACATTTTCTTCTAGAACAATCTACTGCAGCCATTTCCCCCCACCAAGAAAACAACTGAACTATTCTGAAAGGTTAGAGATTAGACTACTTATTTAAAAGAGATGAAGAATAGGTTTTAGTCTTCCTGTTATCTGTTTCCACGAGAAAATCTCCATGCTTGCCCCAGAGTTCCCCTTTTGTGTCTAGTCTAGACTATCATAATAGATTTAACAATTTTTTTTTATTACATAACTTTGGGAAACAGACTCAGAGAATTTGGTTATTAGAAAAATTCTGCTTTGAATAAGATAGGACAATGTGTGGCTTTTAAAAAGCAAGCCATGAATGCCGCTATTGTTGGTTTGCTTTCAAACTTGATTTCTCAGTCTAGAAAAAAGCAAAAGCCATTAAATACATTTCAGATTGTGCCAAACAATAATACCTATAGGAAGCTTTCCTTTTCCCACACTTCTTCCTGTGCATAAAAACACAGCGGAATTCTTCGTGCAGGGAAAAATAGGATTTGACCTTCAATTGCTGTCCCAAATTACAGTAAAGTGATAATCCCAACCCAACACTAGATAAAACTCATGGTCACCAATTCACCAAGTTATCTATTAAATCATCAAGGCTGGACAGCCTGCCAGTCACTCACAGCTAACAACTCTGAAGTACTTGTATCACCCTTTGTCATTATTTGCCCCTCCAGGCTGGATACGTGTCATACCTCTCTGAGGAGCGAGGTGTAGTAAATCTCTGTAAAGCAGTTTTGTTGTATTCATGGCCGCGATACTCCACTGTTTACTGAAGAAGTGCCCTCACTGTGCCTCTCAGCTGGACAGCAGGCACAGGCAGGCTTACAAGACATTTTGTATTAAAAATAAGACTGCTTTAGATGTGGTTTCTGCTAAGTACCTTTACATTAAACTATTTTTGGTGCTATTTTGACTTCTTCCACAGTTCAACCTTCCAGATTACTTCTTTGTCCTGCTTTACACTTGAAGAGATGGAAAAACTTGTTAGTGGTGTTAAATGGAACAGAGATTCCTGCTAATGGGTTATTGATCATACTTGAGTGATCTTTAGAGTATGACAAGCAGAATGCCTTTCTCCCCTCTGTATAAAAATCTAATATTAAAAATATTAGCATTACATGCTGATTATTTTCATGAGGGAAAGTATTAAGGACAAAGCACATGTCTGCTGTAAGAGGAGGTGGCATCTCTATTTTTAACCACGGATTTTATAGGGTATTTCATCAAACTCACAGAACCTCTTTACCAAAAAAACCCCAAAACAAAAACAAAAACCCCCAAAAACCCAAACAAAAAACCCCAAAACAACAAACAACCAAAAAAAACCCCCCCCCAAAAAAACAGTATAAAAGTTCTCCATTACTCAGCCATAACCATGAGCTTGTTTGGCTGAAACACATCACAAAGTAATTTGCTACGTCCTCACAACACCAATTTTAAACAGAGCAAGAATCAAGGACTTGGCAGATGAAAAGTGCAATTTTATTTCACGTACATTGTCCTAGAAACTTTTTTCAGCTTTGTGGGTTGTATCTGACAGGCATCTTGAAACTAACTCAAAGTCCTTTTCCAGCTACAATCCAGGACATATTAGATAGATTTGGATTTAAGGCTAATTTGCTGTTAGGTGACACTTAACTAAATCATCACATATTTCTTTCCTACAGCTGGAGTCGAATGCCAATATTTTAGTTTTACTTTTTATAAAGTCAGCTTTCAGAAATAACTTGGGCAACAGGCTGGTCACAAAATTATATGTAAATATAAATCTTCATCTAAGATCCTGCCGGAGGAAAAAAATCATCAAACTGGAGACCCTATGAATAAATATCCCTGTTTTCAGCTCAGTTTGTAACAAGGTTAGAGTGGTTAAAGGCACCCCAGGTTTGCATCTGCACAGCGCTGTCACACTGCGCTAATCCAGCCTTTCACTCTGGCCCAGGCAGCTCCTGGAACACTCACAGCACAACACATGCTTCCAATTACCCATTTTCTCTGTGCAGGCAGCTCTCAAGACCTGCATTTCCCAAATCGTTGAAGTCTAATTCCCCAGGAAGAAAACACATCCAGCATCTTTGCTGCAGTCTTGGAAGGAAAGAGGGAATGACAAAAGGCCCGTCCATCCACACAGGCAAATTGGTCACCTACACCAGCACCTTTCACATTTTGGGAAGTAACTGTTGGTATTTGGACCCAATCCTTCCCTGCAGGGGGAAGTGAAGCTGGCTTTTGCCATGGAAGGTGTTGCTGACCTCTGTCACACAAGGAATGCCTGGCAGCTTCTGTGGCAGCCCTGTCGTTTTCAGCCTGCGATGCCAAGTTTCTCATTCTACCCCACCTACAAAATTGCTTATTGCTACCTGAACACAGAGCTTGCAGGGATGCTCCCTTAAAATAAAATTCTCCAAAGGATGCTCACAGGGGAAAAAGGATTCTAAGGATAGAAACACTTTTTTTTTTTAGTTCTAATTTTCCCTTCACAGTGGAAAAGACCAGCCACAAAGGAACGTGATCAAAGACTAAGTTTAGTCACAGGTATGACAGAAGAGAGCAGCACTTTAAAGGGCTGAACAATAATTTATGGACTGAAATAGAGAAATGAGTGAAAAGACACGTAAAGCTTAAACAAAAAAAAACCCCTCATATCTAAAATCAAGGAGTTCACTGTGAAAATATGAAAAAAATAATAACCAAGAATCCTAATGAATTGGATGAGGATTGTGTACGTATTATGTACATTCAAAGAGCTAAGCTCATCTTCAAAAAGCTTGGGAAGAATGAGAGAGCTTTTCCTTCAGCACAGTGTTATTTGCCCAAAACTGAAAGCTGCAGTTTCCTCCAAATTGTTTCTTAGTATCACTTCTCCAAGAAAAACCTAAATAGTGATTTGGTTTCTACTCCTTCCATCCTTCTTTCTTTTTCCAACATAAAAAAAAATGCTGATTTCTAAAATGAGCAAGCTAAAGGAGCTCGTTTTGGAACTGTAGCCCCATGTTCATCACTTGGGGATTACATTTTAATTTCAAGGCTGTTCACTATGGAACTGGGAAGGGATAGCCAAGTCGTACATGTGACAGCATGGAAGGTAAAGGCAATGCATTAAAAGCACCTGGAACTGCTGAGGGACAGGTTGGAATTTAGGCTCAGTTATAAAGCTGAGGCTGGACTGAGACAAATCAGTTATAAAACAGTCTCGCTTGGAGCTATAACCTGTATTTTACCCTGATGCATTTATGAATTTGGCAGCTGCTAAAGCCACTGATTACCACGGAAGTGACACCTACCACACTCACATTAATAGCCTGGCACTCATCCTGTGATCCACAGTTCCAGCCACAGAAGGATGCAAGAGACTGACTGCTATTCCAGAAGGGGCATTACTGTTACCTGTGGATATAAAGTGGGGTTTTTTCCTGTTTATCACTGAAAGTTATCACATGCCCACTAAATCATGGAGAGGACAGGGCTTCACCAATCTTGTAAATATCAAGAATTTGCCAAAGACAGAACAATCATCTTTGGTGGAGCCATTCCTCAATTGCCATTTGGAGTTATTTTACTTGTTAGAGAGACAAGATTATTGCCTCAAAAGCTAAAAGATCAAGCAATGCCCCAAACAGAGACATTATCACAATGAAGTCAGCAGTTCCATTTTAAACACCAAGTGGACCTAAGTAACAGACAATTGCCCAGAGACAATTGTTAGATTTAACACTGTGTAAAGTTTATTGGGGAGAATCAATAGTCTCTGCCAATGGCATTTAGAGCACTGACACTATGGAATATTTTATCTCAGATTCCTGAACCTTTACAGTTTGATTGCTATTTTGGAACACAAATCCTACTACCTTTCCTTAAAAAAAAAAAAAAAACAAAAAAACACCAAATCCTTAAGGTGCTTTAAAAGTTGGAATGAGTTAGACCAAAAAACAAAGCTAAGAAATTGTATCAAAATCAGGTAAGTAAAAAAAAAAAAAAAGAAAGAAGCAAAAAACCCCCAATGCTTTCAGAGCTAGTGAATGTTTCAGAGAAGACCAGATCTGGTTTAACAGAAGGGTGACAACTTGGGGTTTGCCTCCTTGCAAGATTTTATTAACATGGCTTTATGGCAGTCCCTGTGTCAGCAGAGCAGCTCTGCTGGGGCACACAGCAGACCACCTTCACGACAAAGTCACAGCATCACAGAAAACTGTTCACAGCTGCAGATTCTAGAACTGTTCCTACAGCTGAGCCTGACAGAATCTGTGCCAAGTTTACTACGGTTAAACAGTTCTTGAAGAACAGCTGATTTCTCTTAAGTTATGAGTATTATTTTATAGCTGTATAATGAAAAAGGAGTATTTATATCTCCCTGTACTCAATTGTTTACATAGAGTCCCATGTCAAAAACTTTTCTCAGTAAAAATTTTGTAAACTCAATAATTTGAACTTCACTAGAGGAAGGGGGAAATTTCTTACCTTTGCCTTCTGACTTCATGTCAGCATCAGCACAATTTACATGAATAAGGCAAGCAAGATTTGGCTAACAGAAGAACTCAGTTATCAGTGAGACACCAAACAGATGACATCTTAAAAAGACTGCAGATGGAGAATTTGTTCCTTGCAACATACAAAGTGTTTTTTCCCCCGTGTTTTTTTTCAGTTCCTTCTTAGAATCTGCTTTGCTTTTTATGGATTTGTATGTACTGTGAAAAGTTATTTTACAGTTTGAAGTTGAATGCCTAAACCTTTCTGAGAGCTATTTTAATTAACTCAAAATATCCATCAACTGATTAACAGGTCATCACTTTAGGAAGCTTATTGATGAATATATCCCTATCTGGCTTTTCCTCAGTCATGTTTTACACATTTTGTACCTTTACTCTCTCAAGTGTTAATTACCAATCCTCTCTGAAATTGTGCCCACCTGTTTACAGCACATTGATAACAAGATACCTAGGTTTAGTTACAATATTCTGTGAGTGCTCTTGAAATTACTTTAGGCCACTACCCTGCTGCTGTTCCAAGCACTGCCCACAGATACTCCCTAATTATGTTGTCCTTTCCTTTGCCCTGTCACCAAGCAAAGGATTGTCTAATTTGCTCTCTATTTTCCAAGTTTTCCCTCGGACTGAACTTCTCGGGTTTTTTTCCCAAGGACACAACGGTTTTTATTTCTCCTCTCCACTCAGTTACATTCAATTTCCTGTTTCCAAGATTTTTAGATTATGTTGTATTATTTCTGCCTACTTGTGTTTGTAACACCTGACTTATGATCATCTGCAAATGCTGTTAATATTCTTCTTACATCCAGCCTCTCTGAAATCATTGATCTGGGACATTCATCAAAACAGTTGCTTTCTTCCACAAAAGAATAAATGAAATTAAATGCAGAAGTTGTTTGGTCAAAGACATGGTAAAGGTGGAGTCAAACAAAAGTAATTAAAGAATTTTAAAAGTACATTAGAAGCTCTCCCAAAGAAAATATGAAACAATCAAGAATGGCAGCAGATGCTCAGTGAGAAGAGGGGTGCTCAGGCAGGATTAGTTCTGCCATTTCTAGAATGACATGAAGCAAGAGTGGAAGGACAGAACAAATTCTCTGCATTCCTTTCAATAGCCAAACATATTTCCTGGTCCTATCACGTCAACGATCCCAGAACTAAGTGGGACAGCTGCAGGAGAAAGTGGAAACTACAAGGCATCTTTCGCTGCTCTGAGAAGAAAGCTTTGGCAATGGACAGAGCGTGGTAAAGTGAAAACTCTGCAGTCAGGACACACCCCCCATAAAGGCATGGATGGGGAAAGGGCCTTTACTGGAGAATGAGGTGGAGGCTGGAGCTGTTTACAATGACACTCATGACATTAACAGATTGTTTTAGTTGTGTGTTGCCCAGACATCCTTGAAAATTTACAGCTGGCAATTTCCTCTGAATGCCTCATTCCTTTCACTTCAGCCTCACTCAACACCTGCCTTCTCTTCGCCTTATTTCCCCAGCTCTATTTTCCTCCCTTTCCCGGTCTTTCCATTTACAAGTCCTACTTCACCAAGTCAAGAAATTATGACACCAATTTGGTATTTTTCTCTTATTTCTATGCCTCCTCCTCCTTCTCCTATCAGAGCCTCAGCTTTCCTGGATGCACAACCCCTCATGCTGGCACAGCACCCAAGAAAATTATACTGGTTCTGAAAAACCAAATTGACCACAGCTAAAGGAGACAATCTGCTGAAGCAAATTTACAGAAGGGGTGTCCAAAAACAAACAAAAAAGCTTTAAAGAGTGAAAAAACCTGCATAAAAGGTAAAAGGAAGAGCTCTCTAACTTCAGGGTGAAAATTAATAAGCACTGCTTGCCCACCCACATAACCTTTATTTTGTGACACTCTCAGACCACAGTGGCCCATCCCACCACCCCTGAACAGTGTGTGCAGGGATTAGGCAAGCATTCAAAATATACTAACTCCCACAAATTGTGGGGCCCTTGTGAAGAACAAATAGACCACAAAAGCTTAGTTACTTAATTCTGCCCACATGGTACTCACTCCCTGCTTTGGTTTGTGCTACTGGGTCTCCCCTCATCCATCTTATTCCGGGCTGAAGAAGCCCAGCTCCCTCAGTCCCTTCTCCACCCTGAAGATGGACTCTGTTGGACTTGCTCAGGGTTTTCCACACCTTTCTTGAAGTGATGGACCAAAACCCAAGCATGGTGTGCCAGGTGCAGCTGCTGAGTGACCAGCAGAGAGAAAGAATCACTTCACTTGATGTCCTGGGTATGCTCCTTTTGATCCAGCCTAGCGTGCAGTTAGCTTTTATCACTACCAGGCCACACTGCTGACCTGAAACCCAAGCAAATTTTTCTATTGATTCCAGCAAGGCCGAAATACCAGACTGAACATCTAATAAAGGAGCCAACAGACAGGGAACAGCGGCAACAAAACAGCAAGCAAAAGCTTACAACAACTCCCGATAGCACGTGTGTGTGAGAAAAGTTGTGATCAGATACGCCCACCCAGCTAAAACAGCTGCTTTTTACTGACTGCCCTGAGTTTCTGAACCAGCCTTCACCTGGCTCCTTACAGAAGGGAGATGGGAAGTGATCGTTTTTCCCAGACCACAGCTTGAGGGAAGATAGGAAGGCTATTTCTAAAAAATATGAAGGTGTTATTTGAGATAACAGAGGCCGTGGTAGTGATGAGGCAGGAACTCTCCCCTACTCACGCACGGGATTTAGCAAACAAACTGGCAGAGCCAACCCCTGCTGTGTTTGTTACTCCTGCAATTTATCAAAACCACATTGCAATCCGGGGCATTACCAACACCTGAGGAAATTGTGGAGCTGCATCTACTCCCAAAATAGTTAACATTCACTTAACAAACTGATTTAAGGATTTAAACATTTGTCTCTTACACATAGACCCCCAAAAGAAAATAGAAGTGAACTTTCTGCACAAGCAGAAGGAGTTAAAAGAATCTGACTTTTTGGTCTCCTACATCAGTTTGTTTTGAACACCAGAGCTAGCTAGAACATCAAAACACACATAGGAACTGTTTATTCTAAGTGCTAGAGTTACAGCCCTGCTTTTAACCCACCAACAGCTTGCTATGTCTGTCCATTCTACTGGAATCACTTTCAAATTCAATCCCAGCAGCTCCAGTGCTATCTTTAATTACAGTCACTCTGCAAAAGCCAGCCCACCAGAGCAAGGCAAACAAGCTGAATTAAACAAAGCACTGTTACCACCCTCACACAGATGTTAACAGGATGCAGCTCCTTTTAGGCGTGATAAAAAATAAAAGAGACCATTCACATTCCAGCTCTTCAAGTCCTAAATGCTGCAGAAGTTTTTCCAGGAAACTTAACTGAGGAATTAAGTGCAGTAATACATCACATTAAGCCAATATTACATCACACAGGATCTGATCTGGCACCACAAGGTCTTGCATCCTCTGAGATTCTGCCCAAAACACAAATGTGTATTTGAATACAAGATTTCCCCAGCTGTCCCAGAAAGAAAGTCAAGAAACCACATAACACACACCCACAAAATGAAGATTGAGGAACTGGAATCCCCACAGCACTTCTAGACTTGGTCAGGCAATCAGAACAGTGTAAGTACATGTGTAATTGTATTTATTTATTCAAGAATGTTATGGTTTTCATTGCACTGGCAACTGCAGATGCCTAGCTTTAAACTGTTGCATTACACAGAAGGTATGGATTTAAAAAATCATATGGGAAAAAGACAGGTTTTGAGCCCCATCCAGCAGCTACATGGCTGAGCACACGCTATCTGTAAAGTCAGAAAGCCAACAAAGGCTTCAAAAACATAGTTAAGTGTCCTTTTTAATGGCTGATTACCAACAGCACAGTACCTGCCTGCTAGATACAAATTTCCCAGCAGTGGTAATTTAGCCAGTACTCTCGAGCAGTCTACACACCACAAAGCACCGTTTTTTTTCCCTTTTAAAACTCTGCAAAAGTGTTTAAGCATCCCTCCCATACTCCCAGCCATAGCACAGGTGAATACCACCTCAACAAAGCTATAGCAAAAGTTTCCTCTGGAAACCACCGAGAGGCCACGCCACAAATCAAAAGTATCATTTCTATAACAAGTTTCACTGACCAATGTAATGCCATCTCAAAAACAAAGTAACTGCTTCAACTTCTGTGAGGAAAAGGAAAGTTTGTTCCTTGAAGGGTATTTAAATACTTCATAACAGTAGCCTCCTCATAGAAGTGAGTCCTAAGTTTCTACATCCATTGCTTTTTTCAAAGAAGGAGATAAGACTCTGAAGAAACGCTTATGTAGGTACAGAGTATATTCAGATAGGAGCTTTTCCACGTGAAAGTTGGCAAGCACGTTCTCTGCGCCTTCAGGCAGCCATGAGACGTGGAACCGCAGCCTGCTGAGTTTGTGTCGCCACTGAAAAGCCCTGAGATCACCCTTGTTCCCGTCTGGTTACCTAACAGGCCTCACACAGCTCGAGATTTGGATAAATCTAAAGCCAGCCTTGCCTGAAGCACACTTTGGAGGGCAGCTGCAAGGGGCTGCTGCAGGAAGCTGGACACCCCATGGATTGAGGCAGCGTAGGGGAGGGGACACGCACCTCACTTGCGATCTGCACAGGCTTTGGCGGAGAGCACAGAACTGCTGGGGTAAGGGACAGCCAGCACTCACCTTGGGCTGGCCCCTCCTGCTCACAGGGCCCTCTCTACAGCCGAGAAATTCTACTCCACTCCCTCCCAGAGAGAGGGACCGGTGGGGTAATGCCCGCCATGGCCACACAGCCCCCACACAGACGGTGCCCCCATCTCCTCGCTCGCTCCGGCGGAAACAGCGCCTCGGCACGAACGGGATGGTGCCCGAATCCCTTCCCCTCATGGACCGGAGACCCGAACCCTTTTCCCCAAACCCCTTCCCCTCAGGGGCCAATTCCACGAACATCCTCCCCTCACAGGGCAGCACCACCGAGCCCCTTTAGCTCGCTGAGCAGAGCCCCTCGAACCCCTTCACTCAAACACCT
>VWPU01010447.1:0-47722 GCA_013398955.1 Callaeas wilsoni
GGTTTTTCTTTCCTCCTCTTCTGTTCAGCTATAGCAGAGGAAAACGAGTGAATGGTTTTTTGTGGGTACCTGGCTTCTAGCCCGTGTCAAACCCCGACACACACAAAACCGCTGAAGCCAGACTTGTGGGACATGGCTCTTTGAGTAATACTTTTGCTTAGTTATGACTATATTGCCATAAATGCAATTAATAAGAACATGACCTCATACTTTTATCATCCTACCAGAATAAAGATGCACATGTAACTCAGGTTTTCCGTATGAGTCTCAGCTTTCTTACATCAGTTTCCTCCGGCATGTGCTGAGGATGGAAAGTACCGCTGTTAAAATTCATAGATCCAGCTCAGGAATGGCCTGGGAGTTAAGGCTTCTTCACACAAGGAAGAGGAGAAAGAACAGAAGATGGTGGGCTGTTGGGCATCTTCTCTTTGAGAAGGGAAGAAGAAATTGTGAAACATAAAGTATAAAGTAGGTGAAAAATCTGGTTGTACTCATCCAGCCTGCTGGGGATGACAGTATTCCTTCAGAGGCCAAGTTGGAGAGGAACAGTCCCTGACTCACAAGCTTCAGTGATCTAGCCATGAAACACCGCAAGGAATCTCACCTGGAAAAATGATTAAAGAAACTTAGGTCATGTCAAATACAAAATATAAACAAACATATTACTGAGGAAAATAAGGAGTGCGTAAGTACTCAGGATGTTGTATAGGTTCTCTCTGCAACAAAAATCCAACAGCCACATGAACAAGGACAACTTTGCCTCGGGGAGGAATTTTATTTAGGGACCGGAGATCCATGGAAACCTATTTTCTCACACTTATGTAACTTTTTGTTTGCTTACTTAGAACTGACAGCATGCTAATTGACCTACATACATGAAAAAGAATCCTTTCTATTGACTGGTGTCAGTAACAATAAAATTATAGCATACTCTCATGGAAAACACCCCAAAAATAGGAATAAATGTGACATGAGGGAAAATTACTATCTTCATCTTCTCTTGTGGAAATTACAGTGTAAGTGCCTTTTTAAGATGGTCTAAAATGAAAAGTTGGGGTGAGTCCAGTCAAATTTAAAAAGTCAGGTGAACTTCAAATTATCTTTTTCTGAAAAGCCAAGGTGAGCTCCTTTTTGAGCCAACCTAGCTCAAACAGTGAGGGAAATAAGGGAACTATTCTGCAACAGCTTCCATGTGACTGACCTCTACCATTTGCCCCAATGAACCAGATCTGAACCTGAAATATGCAGAAAGGCACGATAGGGAGACAAAAAACTCCTGTAGAAAACAGAGTAAAAAGCTTTTAAGTATCACAAACAAAACTTCTTTGAATATGTTAAGTGCTAGTTCATGGATGCAAGACACACAGCAATCTAAATTGGGATGGGATTTGACAAAGGGTTATGAAAGTGAAATATTTCCTGCAGTTTTTGTGCTTATTTTGTGTGCATTTTCTTCTTTTTAATTGAAAAATAGATCTTGAATTCATGCCTGAGCATCTTAGCTTTTAAGTGTGAAAAATTTTGTTCTGATCCAGTGAATTGAGTTGCTTGTATTTAGGCAGCTCCAGGAAAAAAATTCTGTGAAACACTGGGAATAAAATAAAAATATAGTATCATTGTCAAGCTATCAAAAAGAAATCAAACTTTCAATATATAGGTAAGAATACTACAAACTACAAAGGTGCTATAATATATCATGTCCAAGACATGTTACAAACCCAGTAGTACTTCTGAACAAAGAATCTTTGAAAAGACAACCTTTCATCAGAAATCTTGGTAAACTTACACCAGTGAACACATTAAAATTGTAACAGATGCTACTCTTAAATCTCATAAAATTGCCTATATTGTGGTATTTCCTCTATGAGTTCATATTTCCCCATGAAAATATAGGAAAGTCAAAACTAAAAAGTCTTGAAATCTTTTTCATGCTTTTGACAATTTTTTAAAACAATGTTTAATTTGCAATAACTCTTTGAGCCATGTAGAACAGGGTCTTTTTAACATTTCTTTCTCTATCCTCCAAGTACTTTTTAAAACAAAAAGAAAGCAATTCAAGTATCACTTACATGGTAGACAACTCAATTTGTGGCAAGGTAATCTATACATGCCAAGGTATACAGTGAGGCCTCCAGACCTCTTTTAACATAATTGATTCCAGGTGAAATTTTTAGTTGCAAAATTTAAAGCTTTGCACACTTTTTGCTGAATTATTAAACTTTCAAAAATGAACTGTTTATTCCATATGAACTGCAATTTCTTTTTCTTGATATAATAGCACTTCTCCATTATCCAAAATAAACAGAAACCACAATTTCCCTTTCTATTCAATCAGATTTTAATTGAAATTCATCTGAATGGGCTAATCTTTGTTATTTTTATGATCTTATAAATTGTTTATATTTTCTTCATCTTGTCCTAGTTCATATGAACTTATTTTAGAGGTATTATGAATGATCAAGCACATGAAAAAGCAACTTATTTCTTAACTTTTTGGTCAGAAAACGTTTTCAGATGATTGAGATTGAGTACGATTTTCTGTTTTACTGGAAATTAATTACTATTCTTTCAAAAATAAAAGTGGTATTTAAGAGGAAAGATTTATCTTTAGCTAGTCAAAAGCCTTTCAGGAGGATAACTTTGTTAGTTACATGAAACATACTTATTTTCTATTGTTACTTCATCTCCTTCTCCTCAGTTTGTATATAGTTCTTTATTTTTCCAACTGTTTACTGTTCTGTAGATTTTTATAAAGGGATGGGGGGAAGGTGATTGGACCATGTCTATGTTGAGAATTAGCTACAATATACTATTGTTGAGAAAGTAACCAGATGCTTAACTAAAATATTTGATACTCTGTGTTTCAGTGAAAAGCTCTTTTTGAATCACAGATAAAGCGAAGTCAGAGGAAAGGCATGTTCTTGAATTATGAAGTGAGGAAGTAATCTGGGTGTATGTTTTTGAGATATCTAACTACCTACAGAGGAATTATGCTAAAACTGGAGCTAGTTTCAGGTTTAGTATCTTCCACTGAAAGTTGGACCTTCTGAAATCCAATGGAAGGTAGAACTCACAAATAGGGATTTTGTTTTGTAAGGGTGTAATTGCATTGATGTGGTAGGTTGACCGTGGCTGGATGCCAGATACTCACCAAAGCCACTCCCTTCAGCAAGTGGACAGGAGAGAGAAAATACAATGATGTGTTCATGAGTTGAACATGACAGAGATTCATGTTCATGTTCATGAACATGTTCATGAGAGATTCACACACAGCTTATTGTCACAGGCAAAACGGACTTGACTTGGGGATAGTAACTGAATTTACTACCAATGAAAATCAGAACAGGAAATGAGAAGTAAAACAAACGTTAAAACCACCTTCCCCCCACCCTCTCCTCTTTCCTGGGCTCTACCTTCTCCCCCGCAGCGGCACAGGGAGACAGGAATGGGGATTATGTTCAGTTCATCATAGGTTTTTCCTGCCACTGGGCAGGGAGAAGAGTCATTTCCCTGCACCAGCGTGGGGTCCTTCCCACAAGAGATCTTCTTGTGAAGATCTCACGTGAGCTATTCCAGTATGAGTCTTTCCCATGGGCTACAGTTCTTCATCAACTGCTCCAGTGTGTGTCCCCTTCCACAGTGTGCAGTCCTGCAGGCACAGCTTGCTTCAGCTTGGGTTCCCCACCTGATCACAAGTCCTACCAGGAAACCTGCTCCACTGTGAGGTCCTCTCTCTACCGTTATGCAGGTCCCTGCTAGGAATCTACTCCAGCACAGGCCTCCCAGAGGCTCGCAGGCTCCTCTAAGGCATTCACCTGATCCAGTGCAGGGCTCCTCCACAGGCTGCAGTTGGATCTCTCCATCCCCATAAACCTCCATGGGCTGCAGGGGCACAGCTGCTTCACCATGGACTGCACAATGGGCTGCAGAGGAGTCCCAGCTGCAGCACCTGGAGCTTCTCCTCCCCGTCCCTTTTCAGTGACCTTGGTGTCTCCAGAGTTTTTCCTCTTACATATTCTCACTCCGCTCTTATCTCAGCATATTTGTAACTGCGCAATAATTTTTTTTTTCCCTCTTAAAATATCTTATCACAGACGCATTACCACCATTTCTGATTGGCTTGGCCTTGGCCAGCAATGGGTCTATCCAAAAGCTGTGTGGCCTTGGCTCCATTAGACATGGGAAGCTTCCAACAACTTCTCACAGAAACTATGCCTGTAGCTTTCTCTGCTACCAAAACCTGGCCATGCAAACCCAGTGCAACTGGTCAGTTCAGTCCTAAGCCCTTATATATATCTTTACCCTCCATTACTTTGTATAGTATTACTGAAGTCAACAAGCAGAATTTTATTAAGACCTAAACATTGTGTATATAGCCTCATGTGTGTACAAATTTGCTTTATGGCACTGGGCCTGAATTATATTAGTCAAGATGGAGTTAGAGTAGCTGTTATTTGTTGTCTTATAGTACAAAATCTGAAGGTGAATAATATTAATGGTTTAGCAATACTTGTGTTCATGTGCTACTCTTAAGGTACAATGGTTGTTTTGTTGGTGCTTTTGCTTTTATTCCCTTCTGCTAGAAAGTGTGATAAACATTGTTAAATCAAGGTGTTTTTCTTCCACATTTTTCCAAGCAAAATACGGTCAATTGCTATTATAATTGTGCTCCCTGGTATTGATTGCATTCCAAATATGCATGCTATATGTATTTTAAATGCTGTAACCATGTTAGTCAGTTTTATTTGTTATGTATATGTATTAATCCATCTCATCTTCAAGCTGCACTAAACTGGTAATGATCCCAATCCCACTAGAACCAACAAAAATATTTTCACTTGATTTCATCAAGTTTCCAACCTGGTCTGTAGCAAACCTGTCCAGGGCATCATAAACACCATGTTTTCTTTCATAGCCAATACATTTAGGTTTTTTGTTTTCTTTTTATTTTCCCTTCTTGTCAGCTTTAAATCTGTGCTGTTCTGTTTGCATGTGCTCCACAGGTTGTGCAGCAGAATGTATGGTCGGACTCCTTTGACCTACACAGTCAATCTCAACCTTCAGTTCAAATCTACCATCAGCAGAGAAAAGCATATATAAAAGCATTTATCCTTACGCAATACCCAGGCAGAATGCTGTCTGGGGGCAGGAGATAACAATTTTCTAGAAGGTTGAGTTGCTTCTGGACATGAAAGCCTGAGAAGTTTCTGGTTGCCTACCCAAGGTTGTCTGTATCTGTGAAGTTTCTGAAAATCTCCTGAAGATCTCTGAGAACAACATGGATGTGATCAGCCCATACTAAGCACAGGAGAAACGGGCAGGAGGCTGCTAGAGCCGCAAAGGGCAGCCTCCTCTGCTTGCTTTGCTGGTCCCCATGTCCTGAAAAGCCAGGATGTCCACTGCTTCTGTGATGAAGGGTCTAGTCTTTGAGGATCATCAGTACTGATACTGAGGAGACAAAAATCACAATCCTTCTTACCTTCTCCGTAGAGCAATTTCAGCTCTAATGAGCTATGCCAAGGCTATGTGCTTCTATTTGATCTGGTTCCATCACAGGGTGATGAAGCTGCGTTTTTTCCCAATGACCGAGAAATCTAGATGCAATTTTGTGTCATAGAGTCTGCTGATGTTCAGTCCTGGATAATTCTCCTCACCTACAGCACAACCTTGGCAAGCCTCCTGAAACTCTGTGGGTCAGGCCAAGGCATCAGGCAAAAAGGAGTTCCAGTCCTTCACACTTTATTCTTAAGAGTCAATACCATCCTCTCCCTGGAGCCTATAAAGATATCTCTATCTTCTGCTGGTTCATCCATGACAATGTGTTCATAAAAGTGCTTTAAAACATGTAAACCCAGTTTGAAATGTTGGGTTTTCCCACTCCTTTCAGAACAATAACTTTAGAGGGTTTTTTTGTTTATTTAGAGGTTTTTTGTTTGCTGCCTTTTTTTGTTCGTTTTGTTGTGTGACTTTTCTTATTTTTGGCTGCTCCCTGGGTATGGGAGGTGCTTCAAAGCAAGGACACACTTAAAACTGGGTCACCTTTCTCCACAGACTGGAGAAGTTTTTATTGAAACTCTACAGCAGATTCTTAAAATTCTCTTGTAGTCTTTTGGAAATTGTGGAGTGGAGAAAACACGCCAGTAATGCCAGCAGATACTTTGAAATTCAGGAATTGGTTCCCTCTTAATTCCTTGATATCAGATCTTATTTTAAAGATTAATTTAGAATTAAAAATGTAATTTAATTTATTTTCTATCTAGAGGTCAAGTTATTAGACTGTATCTGGGTCACATTATCCAGCTCCTCCTTGCAGCCATAAAGACTAGAAACCTAATTTTTTTTAGATAAAAACAGGATTGTCTTTTCTGGTAATTTCCAAAGTTCTTATTTTCATACAATCAATTGTTTTCCAGAATTGCACTTCTTTCTATAGTGCCTGAAATATTGTCCAAAGCCAGCCAAATCATGAGAGTCAGACACATCACAAACCAGGCTCTTAGTTAAAATCTATGTGGATATGACCGTGTATGGATAGATTACACAATGTAATCTGCAGCTAAACCACAGATCAAGTGCTGCACAGAGATCACCTTGCATTCCCTGGCCATGTACAGACCAGGGGCTAAATCCTACTCCCATGGGATAATTGCACTTACAGTAGTGTCAGGTTACTGGAGACAGTTAACATCAGTTGGCCACGCTGAAGAAAACAATAAGGGCCATTTAGCTTCAGATGCAGTCCAAAAGTCTGGGGAATGCATGCTGTCCCCATCCCCAGCACATCTACATCTCTCACTTCAGGAAGCAGTGCTTCCATTCCTACTGAGCTCATGGAGCAAAGTGATATCACTACACAGGTAAGTGTGCTGGTTTGAAAGCAAAACCAGGGAGAAACTCCAAGTCAGAAATACAATTTAATAGGGAAAAAAAAAAAAAAACCAACTAAAATAAATGCAATAGTACAAAAAGGAACCACTGATAGAGTCAGGATACAACCTGACGCCCTGTCAGACAGAGGGGTGGTAGCAGTCCAATAAAATGGTGGCTGCAGTCCTCCAGAGTTCTGCTGAAGATGGCTCTGTTGAAGCAGTGATCCTGTAGAAAAGGTCTGGTCTTCACCTGAAGGTCCAGTGGTAGCTCTTGTCCTCTGGGAATCCAGTAGGTAAGGGCTGCCTCTGGTGTTCGAAATCTTAGCTTATATCCAGGCTGGGATGCTTGGTTCCTCCCTCTGGGCAGAGCATCTCACAATGGGAGGATGTAATTTTATCAGTCATGTGGTGAGACTGGATGGCCCATTAACAGGAGATATCCCCCCTAGAGGGAGGATGGGGCATGGGAGAGATAAGGAACCCTGCCCCACCTGGTTTGGACAGCTGGCCCATTAACAGAAGATAGTCCAGAGCAAGGAGGCAAGGGACACAGCCCCACCTGGTTTTAACAGCTCCTGAAGATGGTAATAGAATACACTGCAACCCAGGACAGTAAGTAGACAAATCTTTGAAATGCAATCCAGCAAAATAAGGGGTATTTTGACCAGAGAATAAAGAGAAGCATGAAACATGAAATCTGGAATAATTATGAATTTTCTTGAAAGGAAAGGGTTATCTTTTCATCCCACAAATGTAGAACATGTATTTTTAATTCCTTTGTCCAATACCACCTAAAAGGAGTACTGCATCCCCACAAAATGCCAGTGATCAGGAGAACTTTCCTGGAGAAACACAGTTTTTTCAGGGACAGGTCTTTTGTTAAGAGCTGTGATGCATTACTTTTTTTGGACATCGATATACAAAATAGCAGAGATGGCTACCTAATTTGCTATTTAAATTTTATATCATATGTACACCAGCTGGATAAAGAAAGGATTTAAAGGCAAATAAAATGTAACTGCAGAGAAGCTTAGCACATCAAATCTAACTCATGGCTGTATCATACAAGCGTTCAGCCAGGGTAGACCCAGGAGCTCCATTTCTAGATTGCCTGTGGTAGAAAAACATGATCTTTTCAGAAAGATAAAATCTAGATTTTCTATAGCAAAGGCATGCTGTCAGCAGAAGCAAAGAATCACTCAGTTTTTCCAGATAATTCCTTCCATCACTTAACCATGACAATTTCACAGCGAGCAGCAGAATTGAGACTTCCAATGAAAAGGAAGATTCCATTTCAAAAGGATTTTTTAAAAGACAAACATGCAGTTTTATAGATACATGAAGAACTAAAATTATGTGGTTTCTGAAAACACTTTAAAGCTGAAGAAATAAGATTAAAAAGATATACAGACTTTCTGTGAAACTTACTAATTCCCTTTTTTACTTGTTTATCCTGATTCCTTTTTCATGGAAGGTGGTCATAACAACAATGACAGTGCTGAAAGTCTCCTTTTTATTTTTCTTCTGCAAGTATCCAGTGTGATATCATTGCACTCTATGTACTATTCTCTGTTCTCAGAGGCTGAACACTCTGCATAGTGGGGGCAAAACATGTCATGGATCTGTTGCTAGAAAGGATTTTCTCCATCTGCCTTTCTGGTCCTTCCACAGTTCCTGAATGTTTTGGTCTCAGTTCCAGACCTATTGCATTGAATGTCATTACATGGGAACTAAACAAAAATGGGAAATGACTTTTCCATCCAGAATTTGCAAAGGAGTTGATATTCTATAGCTAGGAAAATACACACTCTGTATACATAATAAAAATAAGAGCAGATCAAGATAAATAGAGCAAAATGACATTATTTTCCTTCTTTCTTTCCTTCCCCTCCCTATACAGTACTCCAGTATCTGGAAATAATTTGGGTCAGAAAATTATAGATAGATGAACAATGACCTCCACTTCATAAATGTTTTAATATCCTTAGTTATGGTATTGTGCTCAGAGACTACATTATACTAACCATTGTATTAGCCATCATACTAACCATGGGTTTTTGCAGCTTATTGTACATTGATTCTCCTTGTAAGCATGAAGGCTTTCTGCCAGTAGAGAGCAAATGAAGCTGTGTGGGATGCTTTAGCTTAGATTAGGCTAGATTCAAACCACCCTGCTTGGACAATTTTGGCTCATGAAATTTACATCATACTGCAGTCTGCTAAAGACTCCACTTGTCAACAATGAGAAAAATGAGTATTTCAAAATACTCACCTCTTGGCCTTCCTTTGCCACCCATGAACAAGAACAAAGAAATGGATCTAAACACATGAATACAATGCAGGAAATATCATAAGATGAAGCTTAGGAGAAGACTTGAGGAAAAAAAGTTCTGGTTTTCTTCCACAAAATTAGTCTTCACAAAATAAACTTACATATTCACATTATACTGGATATATTTTCTATACCAGAATTGTCACAACACCGCTATAAAAGGAGTGAGGTTCTGCAATAATTTTAATGGAATTCTGACTTCGCTGCTTAATTATGGCCTTTTTCATGTCAACAGTATTAATTACACATTGCAGCGTCTCCTTCCTCCCAGGATGAGACCCTCAGCTACGTGACATTTAAGTTGGAAATATCATCATTTTTGGCTGAGAGGAGAGCAAGCTGGTAATGCGACAGAACAGATGTGTTTGGCAAAAGCTTTTCATAATATACACAGCAAATATTGAGACATCTTGTGCAAAAATGTTACTTGTATTGAGTAAATACAAATAAATGAGGACTTTGCCAAGGAGTGACCTGGCAGGTGTACCTGCTGTTGCAAGATACACCTTGCACAGTCCCAAGTTTCATTTATTTGAGGATGATATGTAACAGTCCCCTCCTAGGACATGTGTACTCCAACAGCAGGAACAGCTTCTCAGTAAAAGAAGAAAAAATTTTAAATCATCAAGCAGGGAGGCTATTTTTCTTTCTTAAAAGAACCAACGTCATGGAAACACAGTAAAGCACATTATAAGAATAATCAATGAGCTAAATTAGCACACACAAAAATATAGTTTCACCTATAGTAATTAAAAAAAGGAATATTGAGCTTCCCATATGAACATGTTACATACACATTTTTATTAGCTCATCTCCAATAACAAGACTCTAATCATTGCTTGAAAAGCAACCTATTGCTATTTATAGTAAGAGCACTTGCCAAGCAAGCACTGATAGCCAATCTCAGTCTTAGCTAAGTTGTGCTACCATTCCTCCAGCAGCTGCATTGCAAGTGCAAACAGAAAATGAAGCTCTAATTATTTTGAGTCTCACTGAACCGTTCCCTTGGAGACAACATTCTCCTGGTGGGTTACAGCAGCTGCATACCACAAGCCCTTCCAGTGGAGCCAAGCTTGAGAGGACTAGAGTATAAAAAAAACCACTATGAGTTGTGAGAGGGGTTCGGAATGGGTCCCAAATCGACCTAATCCTTATGGCAGACTAGGTCCGCCCACCCCTTAGGGTCAGGCCACAGATCCTCATTGAGGTCTGTCTGTCAGGTAGGTACTATATGTCCTGGCTGTTGCAGTCATCTGAATTTTGGATTTAAATCTACAAAATAAAATAAAGAGACAGAAGTCTTAGGGTACACTGCTGGTAGACTCTGGAGAAAAGGCCTCATACACCATGAGGTTCAGACATAAATCAACACACCTACCATGGCAGTATTTTGATTCTGCAATCAATGAAAATAGTTAAATATCTATGAGGTTGATTTAAAGCATCCAAATAAATTGTCTAAAGCCAAACAGTGTAAATACTCTTCAGAAAAAATGAAGGGAAGTGACTTAAGGTTGTTTATATTTTCACCAGGAAAGACCGAGCTAATAATTTTGCCAGTAATTTATAAACATTGCACAGATGGTTTTACATTCTAGTGAAATACTGAGAAGGACAATTTAGCATAGGAAAATGCAATATTAAAAGTCTAGAATCATGAGTTTGCCCCTTTCATATCTGGCCTTCAGGAATGTAATGCACTTTGGTTTTGTATTTTTTAATTTGAAAGTCTTAGCTTAAAAAATTAAAGGTGAATACAAGTAATCTAACAGAGTTTACGCATCATTCAGGTAGCATCTTTAAATGCTACAGGGCAGTGGGGGAGAAGTTAACAGTGGTCACATTTCAAGGAGAATGATTTCTCCTGGGGAGACCCAGAGATTCAGTATTTCTCATTTTCCATTCTAACATCCTATCTTTCATATTTTCTTGTCACTCATGGCATTACTACATCTGAAGTCAGCTGAAAACTTTGGTTCTTGTTTTTTGAAGTGTATGGTTTATAAAACCTGTATTCAGCTGAAAGAATCTCTAAGGCGATCCAGCACCATATCTCTTTCTTGTATTTTTCCTTTTTTGTATTTAGAAATGAGTGGAAACTTTTACCTCCAAGGTAAGTTTCTCATGTTTTTAATTCACACCCAGAACCTGCACTTTTTTGAAAGAAGAAGAAAGAAGGCCTAAAGGCTGCAGCCCATTACCTATCTCTTGGTACACCTTGCTCTCAATTTATTTCCTTTTAATTTAGACCTTACTTTTAACAAAAGTATTGTTGCTGAGGACAGAGTGTTGCTACATGAACACAGATTACTTTGTTTGGTTTTCATATACACTAGTAAATTATGGGAGATCAAATAGCTCACAGAGCTGACTCAACATACCTCATTGTCACTGTTTCAGGTTCAATATAACATATTAAAATATTCCTTTTAAAAGGCAGTCCCAACAGCCAACAAATATGTCCTTGAATGCTAAGAGAGAAACAGATTTAGAATAGAAGACAACTATAGTATTTGCAAATAAAGTGCACATTTGCATATTTTCAAATAAGGGGCTAGTTGCAATGAAGTAGGAATTTGAAAACACAGAACTGAGACCTCAAAACTATAGGCAGTGTGAAATTGTATTTGAACAGATAATTTAAGTTACAAGTGGAAAAAAAAAGTTAAGAAAACTGCAAGACATTAATTCAGTCTTGCATAATAAAATGGAAAAAATTGAATTTATGGCATTCCATGTTGTTATGTAATAGCTACTTGAAGTTTTAACTAAAGTTTAATGATTTTAAAATATTTTCTTGCATGTTCTACTTTATTTAATTGTTACTTAACAATTAGACCTGATTCCTGACCAGTTCCAGAAAAAAAGTATTATCCATGGTATTCCTATCACTAGTTACTCCTTTTACTGTAAGCATTACTGTTCATGCTTACATCTTAATAAAATTAAAAGTTTCAGCATGCGTTTAAAGATATATTTATAACTGTTCTTCTTCTAACACCAGCTGGGAATGAAACTCCAAAAAAGCCACTCTGTTTCTCTGCCCCTTCCAGTAAGGGAGGGACAACAAGGAAGAAGCTATGGGTTTGAAACTGAATTTACTAAAAGCAGAAAGCAATAGGATAAGACATACATGGTAACAACATCAGTATTAATAGCAAAATTCTAAAAAATAGAGGGTGTTTTACCCAAAAAAGTATATTCACCTCTGGGAAAAAGAGAACCGAGATTGGTGAACATTTCCCATAGGTTACACCCCATGGTCTCCAGACAAAGGCAACATGGCGAGTGGAGCTGCCATGGCTAACATTTCCCTGCCCAGCCCAAAACCAGCGGAAAGCTGGATGGTCTGAACAGGGATTGTGCAGCTTTTCCAGTAGGTGACAGAGGGACCAGTTTGTCAAAGTTAGAGGTGACAGTCCCTCCACTGGAACAAGCCAGGCAAGAGAATGGCGTTGCGGTTCCAAGGCGCTAGGTTTTCCTGCTGAAACCATGTGCCCAGCGGTGCCCAGAATAGAAAACCTGGTCACACCCACACCGTGCTAAACTCTGCTGCTTTCCTCTGTAACCAGGATGATAACTTGTAAAAGTGACAAATAGAAAACCTGACTGTGAAAAATATGTCAGTGCCTTTACAACTTGCCATGGGCCACAAAAAGTAAATGCTTCAGCAGCATACCAACAGTTCTGCTAAAAAATAAAAATAATCATTCTCTGTCTCCAAAGGTTAAGCATTCAATAATAAATAGCCCTACTTTAGATCTCAGTGTTAAGGACAGAAGGAAGATATAATCGTTACAAGTTGGTTGCTGCCAAAGAATCTGTGATTTTGACTTGAATGCATTCAGTGTGAGTAAAAGGCGGAAAAGTTCAAGTACAAATACAACATACATCCTGTTTTCAAACTGAAAGTCTGATGGGTAGACAAAAATGTAAGGATATGATGGAGAGGAATGTTTAGAACTAAAGATGCTAATGAAAGTTAAGTGGTCTATATTTACATAGAATCTATAAGACAGCAAAAAATTCTGATTGCACAAGAAGAGCAGGCAACACTACTTTTTGGATGCTAAGCAGAGAAGTGCTTACATCATAAAAAAAGTTAAAGATTTCTTAAAGTAAGTTAACAAAGAAAATTAATTGCAATAAATATGAAAGAGAATTTTTGTGTAGGTCACTGAAAACTTTAAGATATCAAAAAGACATTTATGATTTCTTGACAGAAATAAACAGATAAAAGGATTTTTAAAAGACCGACATAGATCTATAATTTTTTTTTTAAAGTACACTGGAAATGAAAAATATACTACAAAAACTGGAATTCTATTAACAAAATGTTGTGATAAGCCTATTAGCAGACAGATATCCCAGAACCAGCCAAAATAATTTCCGTTCTCCATTTCAAAACAGTAAGGACATTTTTATTATATAAGAATATCCTTTAATGAGGTAATGAGTACTTTCCAATCAATTAACAGACATTAAACAACATCTGTCAGTATGCCTGAATAGCTTTAACCTAAGAGTCATACAAGACTTAGCAGGTGAGAGCACTCTACCGCTGATGTTAACTTTTAATAAACTTTGATATATCAGGGAAATGCCAGAAGACTGTGAGGACATTGCTGGGCCAATATTCAGAAAGGACAAAGGGTTCTAACCAAGTACATTGAGCCAGTGAGGAAAATAGTTGCTTTGGGAACCAGCTGATAGGGAATTAAAGAACAGCTCATGGGTGATTAGGGAAATTAATTTTTTCAAGCAGACCTAATTTCTGAAAAAAAATACTACTATTAAACTGTTCTCATTTTCACTAACAACCCTCAGTGAATAAATGACTAGTGGGTGGTTGGTAAAAAAATGAATATGAAAATAGGGATTTTCTGCTAGGACCCGAAAGGAAAAATAAGTGTGCTTGTCAACATTCTCATCAACTAAATTCAGCTCAAAAATTGCTGATGACATAATAAACACTGATGAGGAATCAAAAGCGCTTCACTCAAAAAGAGGGGTCTGTTCTGATGTTTTGATACAGACGAAAGTGTATTCCTCACTTTCCTTGGAGCATCTTCTCTGTGTGGCAGGAGAAGGTCCACACTCTTTTTCTCCCTACTGCAGTTTTCCTCCCTTCCTAACAGGGATGCAGAAACCCCAAGACGTCTCCCAACATGCTTAGAACTACAGTTTTCACATCCAATTCTTTGCTCATTTTAGAAGAACTGACTTGCATATTTTCCTGATCATTCTGTAACTATTCTACAAATAGAAAATCATGACTTTGTATTCCTCACCCTCTCCTGCCCACTATATTTGCAAAGTCATCTACACAAAAAATGAACTAAATTGTGAAAGATTTCTGAGAATAAACGAGATAAAACTATGGTGAAAACTGCTTGTCACCAGCCTTTAAGGCATTAGGATTTTAATTCTTGTTCTCATATTAGTCTTGAGATGTTGGGAGTCTTATTGCTCCCAGAATTATTAGCCTACAGTTCACCCCAATAAAATTACTTGCATACTCAAAGTCAAGCAAGTGCAGAAGTGTTTGCAGAACCAGGCCCTTTAATATAAGCTATATGCTTGACTGCAAGAGCATGGGATGAAAAAATGAGTCATCAGCCCTCTGAGGGCAGTGTAGGTCAGCTCTGTGGCTGCTACATGGTCAGACACCAAAACCGCAAATGTTCTTTTCCCTTCAGTTTCCTTCCTCTTCCTCTCAGAAGAAGAGAGGTCCTGACACTGTGATATTTCTTTGTGCTCCGACCATCGTGGTTTCAGACAGATGTAAAATTTCTCAGAGGAGATTATGGGTGGTCTGGTTAATTAGCAGTCTGATATCCCAGTACATCAACACAATTACTTTGTAAAGGGAAGTTGTAGAAAAATTACTCTTTTTGTATAACACCTGGAGGACATCAGCAACATCAGAGTATTTATAAAATGTACAGTGGGCACACAGAACAGGAGAGCTTACTCTAAGAGTCTGTACTTTTGGAGGGCTGAATGTGCATGGGCGCATCTCTCCCCAAACATGCATTAAATTTTGGGATTCTACCTGGGCACTGCTCTGTTGTGAGGATGATGCCTGCTTTGCTATGAAGCAGAAAAGGAGTGGCTCACATGTCAACTGATCAGCAAAGGCTTTCATCCTCATTTCTCTTGCAATTTTTGCAGTTTTCATGATTGTCCGTTTAATGCTTCTGCCTGAAGTACGACATGAAATATCCCTCTTCAGTTACCACATTGACCAACTCCTCTCCATACTTTCAACTTCCTTTATGAAGTACCTGATCCCCAAGATCAGTGCAATCTTAATGAGGCATATTTAAAATAAGAAAGTTCTTGTATTTTTTAAATCAAGTTTTATTGCACAAACTCCCAGCAAAGAGTTGCTTGCTACGTATTGGTAGCATTTCACACTGTTTTGTATTTCAAAGAAATGATCCAATGTAGAGTTAGTATTTGGTTAAAATTATGCCATAAATATGCTGGGTGACGTGTTATAAATGATCCAATGGCACAGAAGAGAATCTTATTTCCCACATTGCCAAATTTCTTATTGTATGTCTTCAGTGACCTGATGTTGTGAACATTTAGCTGGAATTGATATTTTACCTTCTACTTCCCAATATACAAAGCTCCTAGGCAAGGAAAAGTCCCAACATACAAAGCTCCTAGGCATGTCATTTATTTGCAGCTGGCCTTACTCTTGTCTCTAGGCTGGGGCAGGGTACACTGACTTAAAATGAGGTGACACAGATATCCGCCAGTGGCTAATTAAATTAAGGATATTCATCTGGACTCACAGGTTTAACTCAGAATTTCCTTACATTTATGGATTGACTGTGGAAGAACATAATTACATAAATGTGTTTTCATGTCCAAATCAAGGACACAGATGTAATCCTTCACTATGTTACATACACCTCCACATATTCAATCAGTAAAAATGCAAACCTATTTTTATGCTTTTAAATAATAGTCTTTGCTTAACAAACATGTTTGTTTTTTTCCAATGCCAAATACTTTTTCCACGTTTATAAAATACAGCCACTAAAACCAGTTCTGTTTTACTCCAGGTACAAAATACAAACTATAATTCTTAACCCCTAATTTTTTGGGGTTTTGAATAGATATTGATCTTTCAACAGAAAAAAAAAGATGTTGGGTATAATTTTCTTTCTTCATGCTTTGTGCTATGTGTAGGAAATCCTTTGCCAGCATTATTCCTAAGTAATGGATTCTGGGCATGCATACCATTTTGTTAACACATAAAGGGAAATAGCCAAGTTTCCAAATCTCATCTATTGCACTTTAAAAAATTATATATGCTTCACGGGGAACAATGATTATGCCCATTGCAAAACTTTCATTACCAGTGAACACTGAAGAAAAATTATCTTTGCATCATGAAAGTTCAAAGCAAAATAAGGAAATTAAATTATATTCATCAACTCTGGCTATACCTGCTAAATATTTTCTAACCATTTGGAGAGAAAAACAGAAGGCTAACTCGCAATGAATAGAAACAATAATGATCAGTAGCATGTGTTTCATGCTATTTGAATGGAAAGTAATTTATCACATCTGAAATAAAAGTTGTTTATTCTTGTGTTTCACTGTCTGTAGCAATCCTTGCAATTTATCTGTGAAAGAGTGAGAAACTGTACCTCCATTAGCATATGAATACTTGACAGATCAAATTGGTTGTACAATAATAGAAGGACATTTCCTATTGGTGTATGCACACAGACAAAGCAGCCATTCGGGGGAGAGGGGAAAAAGAATAAAATGAAATCGTGTGCGTGTTTAAAACCATTGTTTGCCTCTCTGGTTTCACATGGCAGTTTTGATCAGGGCAGCCAGGCAGAGTGGCTGGAAATTCCTAAAAAAATAAAACCTGAGCATGCAGGTTAAATGTTGATACCAAAATAAGATGTGTCAAATTTGTATTCAGACAGTAGTGGATAAGATAATGAAAGAAATGCAAAATACCAGTCCAGAACAAGCAATTTTGTGTGGTCTTTTTATGTGTGCATCTGGGGTGGGGGAGTAGAGAAACAAGGAGGTTGTACAGAAATAAACCATTGCCTATGTACAGTTTTATTTCATGGCAACAGCATCACAGGCCTTGGGTCAGATGTGTGAAACTATTTCTCAAAGAGGCTGCATACATAATGGAGGCCTTATGAAGGGTTCTCAGTTGAAGTTGCCAGGCTACATTCATTCCAAAAGCAGAGCCATTTGTTATCAAATTTAAATTAACTCTCTCGGCACTGGGCACATAGTTTGAAGCATGGCTTTGCGGGTCATGCATGCTGTCTGAGGGACAAGGAGTGGTGCCTGCTCACCAACAGTTGTGTTCTTTTGCAAAGGATGGAAATCTTACCTGTGTTTAGGCCTGAAAAGCAGTAATCTATTACCTAAAAATAGGTTGATTTTTGAGGTATATCTTTATGCTTTGTTCTCTCTTAGAAGGCACAGTGACCTATTTTCTTCTGTTCTTTTCTTTCCCTTTTTAAAAAATGTAATTATTTCAGCTTTAATTTGGAAAAAAATTAGCACATCAATATTTGCTGCTATTTTTTCTGCAAGCACACTGTGGCTGCCTTCACCAATATTTTTTCGTTTTTTTTTTTTGCTTTACCCTTAAATGGAGCTTCAAGTGTTTAAACACATGGATTAGCAACCCAAGATATTTGTATTTCTCAGACCCATGGCCTGCAACAGCTGAGTATGACCCCATAGCTTTTACTTGCATGGTAATCCTTACAGGTGTAACTGCAAGGTGTAACTGTGACTTCTCTCATATTCAAGAGTTACTGATAAGAGAAATGACACCACTAATTGTTATTTTTTATTTACTTCCTTGAACATTCCAGTGTGCCAAGGGCTTTCCAAGAGCAGGAAAGATGCCCATGCCCCTAGGAGTTCATATGGCTGTCACACACAAGACATGGGACTTGAGATGCCATCTCTTAAGCAGTAAAAGGCAGCCAATAAAACCCAACACTCAGAACCACAAACAGCCATTCACCATAGCAATCTGCTTTCACTGGGCTTGTGTCCTACTGCTACTTGCTTTCAGTAAATGCTCTAACAGTTGAGTGCCAATGGCAAAATATTTGTGGAAATCAAATTTGATATGCTGGGAAGAAGTCTGCTTGCTAGAAACCTGGTGCCCACCCTTGGTGGAGGTGTTGGACAATCCTGAACTCAGCAGGAACACACTTGTGCTTGAAGGTAAAGATGCTTTGGGCCAGATACTTGAGATACTCTCTAGCTCTTACTGAAATCAAACACCTTTGAGCTCCAAAAACAAAAGGACAGGTAGAGCAGTTTATGCCTTCTCCAGCCAAAGACAACTGATGAATTCAGTGCAGGTTTTGAACATTGGCAATGAAGTCATAGGGCAGGGAAAAGAAAAAGTGCTAAACAGAGCATTCCTAATTAACTGTGCTTTTACATCTTGGAAGAGACGCTTAGGGCTTTTAATCTAGATCTCTTCATCCATATAAGATGCTGATTTGTTAGAATCAAGAATTTTGTAGCTGTTGATAGGTATGCTGGTAATTCAGAGTGAATTTCATCTTTGTAGTGTCTGTGTTGAGGGAGGACTTTGTTTCAGTAAAGACTTTGACAACTCCACCAAACACAGATGTATCACATTAAAATAACCTCTTTTCCAATAAAAAGACAAATTGCATTTTATTTCTCATGTATGTAATGCTGTTACTCATTTGCATTTAGCAGGTGACCATATCAAGTTCCCTACTACATTAGAGAATGATCCCTTGTGTAATTTACAAATGTCCTCTGAAAAAGAAGACTAAAAGATAAACTGGCTTAAAAAGTGGTGAGAGTAAAGTTTTGCAGCATAATACCTGTCCTTTGATTTTTCTAATGGAAGATACGTGCATTCCAACCCTGACTATTCTGTCATTCTGTGATATCACCATATGCATGCCCAATGCAGCCCTGAATATTATTCTAAAGCTAAAAAGAATTTGCTTATTTAAAGATCTGTGCAGCTAACAATGCTACAGAGCTTGTAAATCCTGCCAAGCACTCTTTGAGAATCCTGTTTATTTACTGGTGGAAGTGATGGACCATGCTTCTGTATCCATGACAACACTGCAACAAGCCAGAGCAGAGCCAGGTCTTTTCTTGCTCCTCCAATATAAGATTAAAAGAAGCTAAATCTTATTAAATAGTAGAAGCTTTTCACAAGATAAAACAGATTTTATAGGTCCATCTGGTAGTTGTTCATGCTAATATACTTGCGATATTTCAATACTTTCTTTAGTTTCCTCCATTGATTGTAAATAGTGCTTCATGCTTCCGTCATACAAGGAAAAATAAAACTTTACAATTCATCCTGGAGTTCATCAGTGTCAAGACTAAACTGTTAAAAATATCTGGCTCAAAGGGTATTAAATTGGATCATACTATAATTTTTATTTTTTCTTGAAAGGTGTTATAGGTTCTTTTATATTTTTTGTTCTCATGCTAAATGCTTTGATTAAGGATTTTATATGATCCAGTGGATTAGTACTGTAATTGCCTATTTATATTTATAAATCCATGTATTCTGTCAGTGTATTTGTGTTAGCTGTGATGTTGATATGTTAGACTGATATGATTAAAATGCAAATTATGCATATGTGGTGGAATTTAGACATAAAATGAAAATTCATTTCTTTATAAGCCATTTATTTTCTTACCATTACTCTTGATTGCATTGCCATTGCCTTGAGAGAGGTTGTTCACTTTCAAGGTTTAGAAATGCACTTTGAAAAGTTAAATAAAAATAATTCTGTGCAAGAAAATCTATAAAATAATGGAGGAATTTCTTAGATAGCAATAGGCTCCAGAAGTAAATTTATCTTCCTCTAACATCTTGATAAACAATATGGCCAAATTCTAGCATGGGTTTCTCTAGTATTCATAGACTTAAATGACGAAATATTCTGATTTAATATATGAAGTGTCCTCCAAGTACATTGTATTTTCCAGAAAAACTAGAAGTTAGGCTACAATTCAAAGTACAAGACTGTGAACAACTGAGGCACAGACTCAGAACATCAGGGAATCTCAATCTTTTATTCAGAGAAACGAGCTGGTTTTATACCTGCTTCAAGACCCAGTATTTCCTTGTACGGTATTTTTCACTAGGCGACCTGTCACCCGTTGCCACGCCAGCAGCACGCTTTCTCCATGTCCTTACACGGGGTGATCACGCGCTGCTCAGGTGCCCGGCAGCTTCGGGCAGGCTCCTCTCTGCAGGGCTCTGCCCTGTGGCACCTCCTCCCCCCAGGTCAGGCGGAGACAAGCTGCTCTGTGCTGCCGTGGCCTTCTGCAGGCGCGTCCCACACCCTGTAACTCCATTCTATCTTAGCTCTCTCCACACAAGACTAATATGTTACTTATATTCTGCTAGGATAAAGTTTTCTGGTTTAATATTAAGTGTGTTACTTGAATCTGTCAGTTGATTCACTAAAATTAGAGGTGATTTCCTGAAAAAAATTAGTAAGCCTTAGCTGAGACCAGCCATCGCATTCCACTGTGGGGAACTGTGAGGAGTTCCATTCCACTGTGGGGAACTGTGAGGAGTTCCTTTAAAAATAGACGGCCAGGAATGAAATTAAGTCAACTGAGACAAACATTGTATCTGAGAACTGTTTATTGATAACAGAAAATAAAACAAGAAAAAAAAAGGAGTTAAGTACTAAAGAGGGCTAGAAAAGACAGAGCAGGTGGAAGAAAAATGGAAGAGAAAAGAGAGGGGGAGAGAGGGAAGAAAAAGGGTCTAAACAATTTGGATTTCCTACATATAACATCAGAACTACACAACTTACAGATTCACACCATATATCTTCTCAGCAATCTCAGGTTGGTCACCGTCACATTGAAGTATAGGATCATTGTGTAAGTCTGCTGGACTTATGTGTTAGGTTCAGCAGCTGATCTTCAGCAATACTGTGTGTGACTTTAATCCCACTAATTTGTAAAAGGAAGGTATTTTGGCTTCACACTGCAGTCCAGCATGCTGTTCAATCCTCAGAACATAACAATAGCAACAACAACAATAACTGTTATTCAAAACCTTCATACTTAACACTGCCTCCTATTTTTTGTTCCCGAATTTTTGGGGAGAAAAATTTCCATGTTTTTCACTTTGTTTCTGAACACATACATTTTCTTTTCCCTGATTTTCCTTTAATCACACACACTTACAAGCTGGTACAGAAATTACACAAGAAACAATTACAGGTTCATAAACTGCAAGTATCAAGAGAAAGAGTAAACTATATTCTTTCCCCCAGGCATTGCATCTCTCTCTTTTTTTTTTTTTTTATTTGTTTTTCAGTTTTGCCAATAAATAGTTGTCTGGGACCTTAATTTACAGTGGCAAAGAGATATACCTTCTACCTACGTTGAAAACACAGATCATGAACATCCATGGACTGACAATGCGGGCACTCCTGATACTTCACTATTTGAAAACTGCTAAGCAAAAAGATATCTTAGATGAGTTTCACATATCAAAGGTGTTCCCATGTTTTCTTCTGGTTTAGAATTTTATGTTTTTGCCATCCTCTCCTTATTAAATTCCTCAAGCCTATAACATTATTCCAGATCAAATCAGCATGTGAGTACAAATCAAATTTCTGCAAACCAACAGTACACCTTAACAAAAATTACACCACCGAATTACAGTGGTCTCATACCATACTTTAAATAATACAGTTCACTGGTCCACATCGAGGTGTTTTACTGGATTCTACATTTTCTAAACCAGCCTCTGTTCCCCCATCCACTAAAAGGAGGTGGGGCTTTTAGTTCACCGTTTTTAGTTTCATTAGCACACGTCCTCCCCCACACAGATTGATTAGAGAGAAGTATGCTAGGGCTCTTGTTACACTTCCCCATGCCTGGTCTTTTCAGCGTGTTGTCTGGCCATTCAGTCACCACCTTTTCCAATTTGTCTCTAGAGAGATCGTCCATCACTCCTTTCAGGATTCCCTTCTGCCAACCTTACACCTATATAGCTTGTCTTGTCATTGGGTGCTCTCTTCCGCTTAGATTGGAGCAGGGAGAAATTCTGGATCATAGTCTGGGGCTATGCCAGGAATGTCTCACCACATAAGTCTCTGATTTGCTTACTGTTGTTTTTACAGGACGATATTTTTGACCAAAATTGATTAATTCCCGGGCAACATCTCCCCAGGCCCGCACCTTGCCTTCTCAGGCCAGGGTATCCCTTGCAGGGGAGGAGGTGATACTTCTCAGAGCAGCAATGTCGGGAAGCCCCTGAATTAGAGAAGGCATTCTCTCAGCATCTGGTCACTGAGACCATCATGAGGGATTTTTGGAAAGGGACTAGTTTGCGATTGTACATCATTTGTAGGCAGGCTGCCTTATGGACTGCCTCCAGTAAACGGTCCGTAGTCCCTTCTGTAGTGAGTGGATCACCTCTCTCCAAGGGATCTAGATAACCAGCCCAATATGCAGCCCTCCGGGTCAGAGGCCACAGCGCCCAGCAGTCTCCAGCGGTGAGGAAAACACCTGGACCCCAGTAACCTTCTGACTCCTTCTCATTAAGCAGTTTTTGGTCTCCCTTGCTTAGGGAAACACGAAAGACATACTCAGTTTCAATTTTGCCAGGGTGGCAGCCAAATTCCTTCTCAAGTTTAGCCAGATCCAGAGCTGTGAAAGGCAGCTCTTTAGCTGTTATGAGGGGGGACTGATCCTGATCGTTTTCATATGTGTATTCTATTTTTCTTCAGGGGTGAACGCAGACCGCGGCCTCAGCTCAGCTCAGCCTGCTGTCTCTTCTGGGTTCTGAGGGGGTGATGGCTCTGGCCATGATGTCATTCGGGACAGCTCCGGCGGCTCCGGGACTGGCGGCTGTGAGACCGACGGCTCTGGGACCAGCAGACTCCAGGCTGAGGGTGTGCAGACCAGCAGAGCATGGACCAGCAGCATCCCTTGCTAAAACGTCCCCCAAAGCCTGCCACAAGCTGTCATTCTGCATTTTTTTTCTCCTCTAAATTTCTCTGCAAGTCCACGGTATGGATTTGCAGGGACTGCATCAGCGTTTGCAGCGATTCAATCGCTGTCATCTCCTGGCAGTGCCGAGCAGTCCTCTCCTGTATAGCAGCTGTCAGAGCTGCCCCCAGTACCACAGACACGGCTGCTTTCCCCTTCTCAGGCCTGGATTTTGCTTTTGCCCACAAAGCCAAGACCTGGTCTAGAACACTTAGGACACTGTGCCAGTGGTCTCTAGCCCACTCTAATCCAGGCACAGAGGGTCTTGCTCTAAAACCTTCTAAGAAATCCAATAAGGAGGCAGATGGGTCTCTGCCCCACTCTCCTGTTACAGCACTTACATTTATTGCTACTGTTTTCTCAGGCAAACAACTTTCGGGAAGGGTCACACCTTATATCACACACTTATATCTTTAAGTGCCCAAACTAAGCACCACCCAAAAGCACATGAAAGGTTGTGGGGGTTTTGTTTTGTTTTGTTCTTTTTAAAAAAAGCACACACTATAAGAGAAGGGGCAAAACAGTTTCCTGAGGAGGGTCACACCATAAAAACGTCCAGGCGCCCTGAACAGCGCTCCCCAGGAAGACACACCTTACAGCACAAAGCCAACTGGCTGCAGAAATGAGACATTATACTTCCCAAGAAGGGCCACATCATAAAAATCTCTCAAAATGCCTCAAATGCCTCCTGAGAGGACACACTTCAAATCGCAAAGGCAGCTGCATACAGAGGTGCAGAAAGAGGAGCAAAATGTTTCTCAGAAAGGGTTGCACCATAAAAGTCCCAAACTGCCCCAAGGAAAAACACTTTCTGAGAGGATACATCTTAAATTACCACAGCAGTTACAGATAATGGGGAGAAATGCTTCTCAGAAAGGGCCACACTGTAATGAGTTCCAAATTGCCAGAGAGAAAAAACACCTTCTGAGACGACAGATGTTAGATCAGTTGCCGGCACTAGGTTTAAGGGAGGGTCACACTTTTTTTTTCTTTAATGCACAAATGAAATCTCTCCCCAAAACACACACTATATGATTAAAATATATAGAAGGTTGTTGTTCAAGACCATCCCACCGCTGCCATCAGTTTAAATGTCTCATCCACTGTGAAGAACTGTGAGGAGTTTTTTTTAAAAATAGATGGTCAGGAACGAAAGTCTAAGTCAACTGAGGCAAACGTATCTGAGAAACATTTATTGGTAACAAAAAACAAAATAAGAGAAAAAAGGTGTTACCCTACTAAAGAGGGCTAGAAAAGACAGAGGAGGAGGAAGAAAAAGGGAAAAGGAAAAAGGGAGGGAGAAAGAGAGAGAGAGAGGGAAGACAGAGGGAAAAAGTGGGTGTTACCACCAGCAGGACTGGGGAGTGCCATTGACGTCCACAAGGCAGGGGTTCGTGCTACACTCTGGCTGCTGCTGAGCCCGTGCAGCTCTTGGAGAGGCACAGATCCACAGGCACAGATCCACAGGCACAGGTGCCGTGGTGACGGGCCAGCAGACATGCCGTGAGTGGGAGCACGGGCAGCAGGTCCAGAGCCCTGCACAGGTTTGCAGCAGGGGTTGCGGTGCTGGATCGGAGCCAGGCAAGGTTGAACACAGGTGGCTCGGACAGGGATGTGGGGCTGGAGCAATAGGGCGGCGGTCAGGGACACAGGGAGGCAGGACAGGCATGAGGGTGAGCAAGAGCCAGCAAGGGCAGGAAAGCCAAAAGGCAGACTGGCACCAAAGCAAAAAGGACAAAAAATGGCATAGGGCCAAGTCAAAGGAGAGAGTGAGCCTCTGCAGGCTGGAGCCAAAGCAAAAACACAAGATCCAAAAGGCCCCAAGACTCAAAAACCCCAAAAGACAAGACACAAAAAAGTCCCACTCACCAAGCCAAAAAGCAAAAAGCACAAGACTCAAAGACCCCCAGAGCTTGTGGTGCAGTTGCTTTTATGCCCCCTGGCTCCTCCCAAAGTCCACCTGCTGACAGGAGACCATTGGCCCAGTCCAACCTTCCATGGCACTCCATGGATGGCGACTTTTTGCCGTCTGAATGAAGAAGCCTCTCTGGGTAGTGCAGTGAATCCTGCTGACTGTCTGTCCCATGTGAAGTGTTGCCAGGCAAAGTCTCCCCAGAGACAAGGCTTTCTCCCATCTTCTCCTAGCTGCCTCCTGTAAGTGGCACATGTGCACCCCCTCCTCCATATGCCTCTGACAACCAGTGTTGAGACAAATCCAAGATAAATTGGCTCCTCACGCCAACCCATCCCTCTATATTAAAAAAATGAGGATCAGGGTGTAACAGCTCTGGAAATTATACAGGAAACACTGATTGAACTACATGGAACATCTGACTGCCAGAAAAATAGCAAAAGAATAGGGTTTTTTTTAAACTTAATAAGGACAATGTGTTTTTAATCATTTTGTATCCCATTCTGAACACACCATCCGAATGTTGACCAACTCTCGAATAAACAAAGCAGCAGCTGCTTTAGTAAATAGCTGCTTCTGAAGGTACCTGCTCCTCAGCTAGCAAACAGGTTTCAGTCTTCTGTTGAGTGATTTTTGAACACCCTACTTTAGGGTGACAGGAGATGGGTTACATACCTGCTGTTCAGGTGCGTGCCTGCACAAATGAAGCTGTGAATTTGGTCAGGGGCTTATTGCTGTCTGTGTTAGCATTTAGTCAGTCTGTGAGGTCAGAAGGAGCCTCGTGATAATGGCACCCATCTAAGTGACAATGCTTTGCATTTTCAGCTCAAAAAGAAGTGGAACACTGGACAACTTCTATTTTCAGGCTAACTTAACAATGTGACATCTTTGTTGTTAGAAAAACAATATTTTTCAGGATTCTATCTTTGATATTGGTGCCAAATTTCTATCCATCTAATGTATAAACTCCTCTTTGCAATATCCTTCTCTTTTTTCAGGTTAGACTTTGCAAACCATTACTTTTCTGCCACCTTCAAATAATTCTAAGATCCTATAATACAGAAATGTCAGAGAAAACTCCTTATAAAAATATTAAAATTAAAACATAGTTAAAGTAGAGATCCCTGTTGTCCCCATAACACAAAGAATGAGCAATGGGATTAGTCCCCTTTGGACAGTGTTGGTCATTCTGGTATTAGCATATAAAGATTTATACAAGAGCACAAATTTCCTACTAAGTAATTTCACTGATCTTTCATTTCTGATGACCCAACCTGACTTGGTTTTTAAGGGCAACCTGACAATCCTATCAGGATTTTTCCCTCCTTTATGCTGATTGACCAGAATTTAGCCAAATGGAAGAGACTCGGAGATTTATGCAATTTTTACAGTTTTAGAGAGAAGTTTGCCTTTTAGATGGAAGAACATTTTACCTATTGCCACTTAGAGGCAGGTAAAGAATATTACAGCCTGTGAGGGAGGTAGCTGGAGACAATAACAATTTGTCTCACTTGACACTTTGTTAAGATCCCCTACTGGACTTTGTTCAGACTGTGTAAAATGCAGATTAATCCTCTGAGCACATATATCATTTTGGATTTCCTGGCTCTACATGCGGAGATGACTTAAAACATTCAGGAATGGCCAGAAATATGTTGGCCATGGGGATCATCAACCCTTGGAGGGTTTGCTTCCAGATATTTTTTCATCTAGTCTGAGAAAATGTGTCTTTTGAGTGCAGTGGATTTGAGATTCTAGTTAAAAAATATTACAGGATTACTTTTCAAGTTGTGGATAAGACATCTGAGCCAGACAGAATTTGTTAACTAAAGAAGCAGCAGGTTTCCAAGAAGTGGCTGTGTTGAAATCTGCTTTCCTAGTTTTGCTTTCACTTTAATAGACACGGTTCTCTTTTTGTTATCTGGTATATTGTGCAGTTCCAATGCCTGGAACATCCAGAAGTGATCAAGGCCAGGTTTGAGGGTGCTTTGAGCAGCCTGGTCCTGTGGATAGTGTCTCTGTCCACGGCAACGGGGGTGGAACCAGCTGATCTTTCAGGCCTATTTCAACCCAAACTATTCTGCGAGTCCATGATTAGCATTTTGGAGAATTGTTTCTTTCCTAAAGTTGAGCTGAGATATTTGAAAATCTGTTATGTCATGAATGAATTGTCCAGAATTCTTTTGTGCATGCTACAGATATATTTCTAGTGATATTTTTCTAAAAATACTTGTTTAGAAACTTCTTTTGCAAGATTTGTTGATTCTTTCAGCTATATTTATGCATCCCGGGATCAGATATCTCTAGTGTGCTTGCACAATGATAGTAAATGATAGTTTGTAAATACTTCTTTACAAGACTAGGTTGAAATGCAGGCAGGAAACCCATTAGAAAGCAGGCAGTAAATTAGGAGGGAATGAAAAAGTCACCAACTAATATTTAAAAGTGATGCTTCAAAAATAAATTTTGAAAAGGAAATGTATTTTAAAAATAAATTAAGAAGACATCCTTATTTTCAACTTATTTCCACTCAGAGACACATAAAGCTAGACCAGTTTTAGGAATTACTATACAAATACAGGAATAGGGAAAAGTTCAGTAGATTTGTACATAAAATACTGTAAATTTTCTTTGTATTTTCTAAAAGTGAGGTAAGGTAGTGTGAGCGACAAAGATAAACAAATGGGTAATAAACCTTCATTTTTGAAAACCTTCATTTTCACATTAGTGATGTGAACCAAGTTCAGAAAATAATAATTATGGAAAACAGGTAGGCATGGCCTACAGTTCTCATCAAAATATTTTTACTGCTTGTTTCCTCACAGGATGACAACTACCAGGGTGTTTCATAGATAAAAATGACAGAATCACAGAATATGCTGAGTTTTAAGGAACCCATCAAGATCATCAAGTTCAATTCCTGGGCCTGCACAGGACACCCAAATAATCACATCATGGGCCTGAGAGCATTGTCCAAACACTTCTTGAATCTGTCAGGCTTGTGCTGTGACCACTTCCCTGGGGAGCCTGCTCCAGTGCCCAATCACCCTCTGGGTGAAAAACCTTTTCATAATATCCAATCTAAACCTTCCTGACTCTGCTTCATGCCATTTTGTTGAGTCCCATCACTGATCAAGAGATTGCAGAGATCAGTACCTGCCCCTGTTTCCTCTCATGAGGATGCTGAAGACCCCAAGGAGGTCTCCCCCCAGTCTGATGAGCTCCTCATTCAGCTTCCCCTCCAGACCCTTCATCATCCTCCTGGCCCACTTTTGGATGCTCTTTAACAGCTTAATGTCTTTCTTATATTGCAGTGCCCGAAACTGCCCCCAGCACTCGAGGTGATGCCACCCCAGTGCAGAGCAGAGTGGGACAACCCCCTCCCTTGCCTGGCTGGCAGTGCTGGGCCTGTTGCACCCCTGCACACGGTTGGCCCTGCTGGCTGCCAGGGCACTGCTGACTCATATCCAACTTGCCATCAACCAGGATCCCCCAATATCTTTCTGCAAGGCTGCTTTCCAGCCTCTCATTCCCTAGTTTATACACACAACCAGGGTTGCCACACCCCAGGTGCAGAATCCAGCACTTTCCCTTGTTAAAATTCATGGTACTTCAGCTCAGGGCACTGAGACCCCCTTGGTTCATCAACTATGTTGAAGAGAGAGGCAAAGACTGCATTAAATGCCTCTGCCTTGCCTCTGTCGCTGTTTGTGAGGTGGCCATCCTCATCCTGGCCAGGATGTCTATAGTAGATGCTCACAGGGACATCCACATTATTTGTTTGCCCCTCGGTTCTAACCCAGAGGCTCTCAACTGCACTGCCAGCCATGAGCTCCATACATTCCAACCCTTCTATTACATACAGTGCCACCCCCCAGCCTCTTCTGCCCTGCCTATCCCTCCTGCAGAGCCTGGAACCGTCCAACAGGGCCCTCCAGCCACAGGACTCCTTCCAACAGGTTTCACTTATCCCAATGATGTCAAAGATCTGGGATTCTGCGAAAGCTGAATTGTGTGTTCCTCATGCTGTGTGCATTAGTGTAGAAACATTTCAGTGCAGTACCTTGTAGCCAACACCTTCTAGCACAGATTGAGGGGTCCCATTAGTGCTCATTTCCTCAGGTTTTGGCACAGCATCCCATTGCTCTTCACTGGTGAAAGTGGTTTTGTCCCTTTCCTCCTGCCAAGCTAGGTAAAAGCTCTGTTAATGAGCCTCACTACTGCCTGTGCTAGAGCTCTTTTTCCTCTCTGAGACTGGTGCATCCTGTTAGATGTCAGTAGAGCAGATGTTGAATAGATCCTCTCATGGTAAAAAACCTCAAATTTTTCCAGTTATACCTGGCTCTGAGCCACACAGTGACCTCATGGATCTGCCTATTCTTATCAATATTGTTCCTTGTTACTAGAAGGATCGAGGAAGACAGTACTTGTGTTCCTGATAGTGATTCGAGCAATAACAAATCATGGAAGTAGTAAATATTGGGATTTCTCACTCCTATCAACAATGTTAGGGCAATTTAAGAAAGTTTTACTCAGACCCATCCTAATGACAAGGTTCAGTGTGAGCACTTGTTGCTCGCTCAAAAATATAGTTAATAAAAAAAGTGTGCTAAATGATGCATAAGATTTTGTTTGATAACATCTCATTAGATAAACGCCTCAGCTGATGTTATGTATTCAAAAGGCAAGGGAACAGAACAAATTTTTTTACCAGTGTCTAGAAGTTAATTTAGCTGGTTGTTGTATGCACATGTGTAATATTTACATGGCAAGAAAATAACAAAGAATTTTAAAATTTGGCTTAATACTTGCAATTATGCAGTTGCAGACCTAGAACAACTATATAATCTTATATTAACAACAAAAAACATAAAAGGGTGATTTTTCAGCTTGTACTTTTTTGTGGAATGATGTAACTGAATCTGCTAGACAGAGTTAGCATTCCATTTTCAAAGTCGCAGGATATCCATGTAAGTTTCACATTTAAAAAGTCAAACCTGACCAAAGCCAAAAAAACCCAAAACCTAGTCTTTCAAGAAGTTTCATAGGGACTAAAAAGATCTATATTTTAGTTCAGAATATTATTTTTCCCTTTACAAACCCTTAAATGTATGTGCAAACCCTTAAACTATGTGCAATTTTAATTTACATTTTTTTCTTACAGTTTTTTTCTAAAATTTCTGCTCTGTTCATAGTCTTGTTTTGATCATGTAATACACAGAATTTCAAGAAAAGTAATTTTTTAATTCATAAGTAATTTTTTCTTTTCTTCAACAGATGTTTTTGTTATACTAAGATTACATTCTGTAGGGACAGATACAAGAAAAATTTCAAAGTGTTTTCTTATGTTTTTAATTGGTCTGATGGTTTTACAGAACCATCTGGTGCAAACAGATAAGGATGTGACTAAGACAATTAGGATATAGGAGTTTTTAGTTAATTTGCACATATTAATTGTATTACTTGAAAGTGATAGGACAAAGTGTTTAATTGCCTAAAAATAGGCAGCTAAAACTGTCTTAGATAATTTTTCACCAAACTAGTTTAAAAGTGAGCAGATTCCTGACATTCCCAGTGCAACTGCAGAACATATTAATCAATTAGTATTGATTATGTTTGACTGTGTGACCTCTTTACTATATTCTCATGAGAAAATTTAACTTGACCTGGCCCGCTTATGAGATTCCATGTGTTCTTATCAGCTTAATTAATATTTATATTTTCACCAAGAAGACAACTTTAAAACTCCAATTGTTTTATCTACATGAATTCATTCTGCATCCATTCTGAATACTAGCCCAAGTCACACTAATTCACAATAGTAAGTCCAAAGTACAATGAATTATAAATCTTGCAGAATACATCCAACTTGCTGATTAACTTCGAAAGAGTCAATACATCACCTGGGGACTGCAAGACCCAACATTGCCCCTAGAAGAAACTCAGTGGGGGAATTAATGGTGTTGGTGTATATAAACATGGAAGCACACTTCTATTTGTACAGCTATGTTTTGGTCTAAGTTCAGGGGAGTTTTCCTTGCTTTACTTCCCTCTGACACAAGGCTTCATAGTTACGTGACATGAAGATGTTATTTGCATTAGTCTGAAAACAAGTATTTAATAAAATATGAAATGTATGCAAATTTGTCACTCAGGCTCACAACTTCAAGGTTACTGAGATCCCTGAACTGTCTTTATGTCCCATACATGTGAAACATGCATGAAAATATTATTTATACATGTTCTGGTCAAACACCTCACATGATACGTCTATTTAAAGCTGTGGGTTTGCTCTATACTTGAACATAGGAGGAAGCTACAGCTACCTTTTTTTCTATACAAGGCTCTTAAATATAATCATCTCACTTCATTTTTTATAGGGAAGATGGAGTTTAGAAACAACAATGCACATTTGCCAGGATGCCAAAACAGATCAGCATCAATGCCTAGAAGACAATGCTAAATACAAGAAAATAACAGTGACTTAATATTTAATATCAAGAAACTGATTAAGGGTAGTGGAACAAAATCTTTGATCTTTTCTTCTTAAAATTTTTAAATTATTTTATATTATAACTGTTATAGCTCCTTTCAACTAGGTCTATCCATCACAGCCTGGATGGAGAAATGGCTCTTCCTGCATATTATAGAGCCAAAATGTGAGGAAGGCTTGTGACAGAGGGCAGAGGATAATAAAGACCTACAGATCCTGTTCCTACAAATTCTAGTGTGTCTTCACTGAAAGAACAGGTACCATCTCTTGCTCTGATATACACTGGGATGCAGCAATCCTATCAATCCACATCTCCAAAGTGGTTTTGGGTCCCAGCATGCAAAGCTTGACCTTCAGCCATGCCTTGCAGAGCTGGTGCCAAACAGTGTGAATGGTCTTCCTACACGCTGTATGGAGGGGCCCTGGTGGTACTCCACCTCTTCCCTACTCTCACACATTTTAGGTGTTTCATATGAAGGAGTCACAGCAAGTGAGGTTTAACCTCACCTCTGACACAACTTCACTATCTGAGCTCTTCCTTCTTCCTCATCTATTGCCCAACCTGCAGCTACTCCCTCCCTAGCCCAGCAAAGCTGAAATACCTTACACAGAGTACAGATGCTGTGGGCTGAGCAGATCTCCAGCCCTGGGGCAACAGGTGGTTAAGTCATGTCCTGAATGGCTGCAGGAAGGAATGAAGCTCAGAGAGGTAAATGTGTGGCATACAGCTGTGTTTCCTATGCTCTCGTTGAATTACCAAAGACAACACAGCAAAGAACAGGTGGGAGATATCTCTGACTACACTAGTTTTTGTGTCATGTCCGCACTCTGTCTTGTCCAGACTATGCTTTCCTAAAGATCTCATGAGATGGGCAAAGCTGAGAAAGTCCAAGGGGCTGCAGACCATAGAATGTTTTGGAAGGGACCGTTAAAGATGATCTAGTACAACGCCCCTGAAGTGAGCAGGGACATCTTCAAGTTGATCAGGTTGCTCAAAGCCCTACTGAAACTGACCTTGAATGTTTCCAGGGATGGGGCACCAAGCAGCTCTCTGGGCAATCTGTGCCAGGGCTTCACCACCCCCATCATAAAAAGAAGTCTTCATTATGTCTAGTCCAAAACTTATATTTTTATAGCTTAAAACCACTTTCCCATCTTCTCACTACAGACCCCACTAAAAAGTCTGCCCACACATTTCTCTTAAGGCCTCTTTAAGCATTAAAACATTAAAGTCTACTGTGCTACAACAGAGTAGACTCTGTTGAGAACAGACGAGGTGAGTACCTACAAGGCTTGATGAGACCCACCAAATTTTTATGTGTTCCTTTGTTTTCTCATTTTAAAAGGCATCTTGCCTAATGTGTTCTCAATTGACTACCTATAAAGTGATGACATCAGTACTGCTATAGTATCAATATTGTGAAGAACATTTGACTGTGGATACTTTATCTTCAAATATAGAATAAAATGTAAAGAATTATGTATGTTTAGTTAACAAATTTATCCACTAAAGATAACAGAGCTTCAATTTAGCTCATCTGATGTTTAAATTAAAGGAGCAGGCATTTATTTTCACACATCTGCTCCTTTATCTTATCACCATCATCTTCATCATCATCATTACTTTACATGAACACAGTTACTCTTTATGTAATGTATGAATTTAGATACAATCTGTAATGGCACTGTAGTTGCTAGGACGTAAAATGCTTACTTTCCATAGCCTGGTAAAAATAATGCTTCCAAGTAAGTACAAGAGTAAGTCTGTGTAAGAATGGGAACTGTTATTTTAGGCACCAGTCTTAGAAAGTCAAAACTGTTGTCAATTTGCCATAGAATTAAACTTAAAACCAACTGGGTCTTAGCTGGTTCTGTTTTGTAATGAGCAAGGAGGTTGGGCTGGGCTCACTGACATTTTCACATACCCAACCTTGGTGATTTCTCACTTCTGATGAAAATCACACAAAGCTTGGGGCTCGTGGAAGGAACATAAACTTAAACATTTTTGCGTCAATTCTGTTTTCAAGGTTTTTTTACTAGAAGTGCAGGGGGACAATCTATAAAGAAGAAATACATTCTGTTGTCTAAGTTACTTTAGCTACTGGGTGGCTAAAAAGCTACTCGGAAAGCCATTCTGTTTGGGGCCATGCATTTTATTTTCTTTCCCTCCTAAAGCAAAAAAGGACAAGATGCTAAAGGTGGTTTAAACCCGGATCACAGCTGTGGGAGGCAGGCAGAGAGAATATTTTCCGTTAAAATCCTGCTAGATGTTCATGAAAAGTTAGAAAAAGTAAACCACAGGACTATCAGCACAGTGTGAAATAATGGAAGATCAAGTGATAACAGGTTCTGATTCCTCTTTCACTCTCTGGATTAGAGGAATGTTCTCCTTGCCTCCTTTTCCTGTTGGATTGATGGGTGTGATGTATAACGTTGGGCATTCAGGAAGGACTGGCCCTGTGTTAGGAAGCCAGAATAGCCTCAAAGCAATTTCAAGAAGAATTCAATTTTAACTGGACTTGAAGATAACCACAATTATCCCTCTGAACTTTCAGCAGGCTGTAACAGAGACATTATTGAGAAGGTTCCACTTCTACTGAGGTATCCCTGCTCCATGGAGCATTCTCAGAAAGAAATATCCCACTAGGGCTATGAGGTGTGCTGCCTGCAGACCTGAGCACTGGCTACCTCCTGCTACAGAGATGCTAAGTATCCAAATCCATGTAGTTGGTCTGTGCTGTAAGTTGCATAATATTCTACAATTGCAGTGAAAGAGGGTATTAATTCTGCAAAAGCTACTGTGTAATTTCATATAGACACTTCCCATTCTGAAATATAATTGAATTAAATTAATTTCTGAATAAAAAATTAACTGCAGCATTGAATGGATGGCACTAGGGAAAGAGTTTTGCATTCTGAATTCTCCTCCATTAGCTTAAAAAAAGAATGAAAACATAGTTCCAACCCTCTTTTGTGCAATTTTTAAAAAGTATCTATATGTATTAAAGTATCTATATGCATTAAAAAAATGTGATTACCACGATTGTTAGATAATGTTTTACACATCTTAAACCAAATTCTTTTTCCTTTGCTTCTCCTAATAACTGAAGTGGAAAAGTGAATGGAGAATGGTAACACTTTAGTCATGGATTATTTCGTTTGACTTGTCTGGAGAGAAGCAGTTTATGTTATTTATCTTGAATAAATAATAATAATAATAAAGAGTTAATGTCAACTTGAGTGGGTTTTGGATTGTTTTATTTTGTTTTGCAGATGATGTATTTTAGCTGCATTCCATAAAAGCATTTAAGATGGATTACTGATTACTGAAAAGTTCATCTGCAATTCCAGATGCCTTGGAAACAACATATGCTACCAACAAAAAGAAAACTTGGTCTTTACCTGCATCACAGAATATTCTGAAGGCAATAATTGTGGGAAAACTGTATACAGAAATGTGCAGTTTGCACTGTTTTGGGGACAGGGACAATTCTGATTTTGGAGAGCATGTGGCATAAGAAAAATCCTTGAGAGACAGTACCACCAGAATGTAAAAATCCGACTCTCTGTCTTTTACTTGGTCCTTTTCATTATTTACCTATTGCAACGTACACTGGAAATGCAGTTCTTCTATTACATTTCTACTCACTTTCTTATGTGCTTTCACCACCACAGACCCTAACAGACAAATAAGTTACTGACATTTTGTCATTTAAACCTATATTCCTCAGAAACAAGCCGTTTACAGTCAGCCATAATTTTGCAATGGAAATCAACAGGGAAAAGCTATGATTAATACCTAAAGTATGATTTTTGTGTATTTTTTAATATTTAAAAATTATATCTTAAAAATCAGCTTGTTTCTGTGAAATGTGGTTATGTATACTTCTTTCTTTCAAGGTTTCTTAGAGAATGATCTATCTTCATCTTGCCTATTAAACTACTGCTTTTTCAAAATGTTTTGCTTTCTCACTGCTTCGTGTGTTCAACAGTATGTTAAAGAAAAAGTAAAATTCAGTGAAAAAAACCTTAAACCAGTTTCAACTCTCTTGTACTTTTATTGCTATTTTGCATTCATCTTACAGAGTTTAGTCTTTTAGAAATCCTGTAGATCTTTTGCAGACAAAATCTTTGTTGACATTGCTTGAAACGATTATAAAATGGAGTTTTGAGATTCATTTTTTGTGTAACACAGCTCCTGATCATTTTTCATGTCATATTCTTCTGTCCACTCAGAACGCTTTTTCCACCAATACAATTTAACTTTTAATGTAATTAATGTGTGTGTTTTTCCAAATTTTCAAATAAAATGAACAGTTCATCTTGCTTAAACATGGATTGGTTGGATTTCTGGTTAAAATATTTAAATTATTTTAAATTACCATTTCTAAACCTTTCAGGCTCCTCTTTTTGATCTTGATCTCTTTTAATCTAGGTATTATTGTGACGGCTAAAGTCTAAGAGTCTGTGCAGCACCATCCTATAGCAATAGAAAAATTAAAATAGCACAGCACTACTTAATTTTCAATAAAGTTTTTTTAAACATTTGGAGCCACACGATATATGACCATATTATGTTCATCACAGCTTTGAGAGCTGTGAATTTACTTCAGTGTATCTCAACTGTTCTGGAAAGAGTGCTTAAATCCTCGTGGTGGCAATGGTGGAATACGAGGTATCTCTGGCATTGCTTCTTCGCAACCGGGGCAGAGCTGAACTGCTCAGTGATCATTTCAGAGAGCAGTGAAGCAGCACAGACTTTCAGCGGATACCAATCCTGACAGCTTTGCGTCTTTCTCGAAATCAATAGAGTGGAGTTAGCAGTTGGTGCATTTAGCTGCAGGTCTAGCTACATTTCCATGCAAAGGAGTGTTGTTATCAGACAAATTCCAGGTAACCACCCAGAAAAGTGGAAAATCTGCACATGGACAACCATCCTACTCTCCATTAACTCTGAGTCTTTTCCCTGACCTCTAAACACTTGAGCTAGTGCCAACACAGCACTGAACAGGGAATCACCTGTGCTGGCTGAAAGGCTGCTGAGTGTCACTTCCACTTTAGAAGAGACAAAATAAAGGACTGGACTGTGTAACACACAGTCTCTTAAAAGCATCTTACATGGGAACTCATGTAACCCTGCTTGCTTGTGGATAATTAATGGATATGTAAATCTAGCCTCAGATTTGTAATGAATATAGCACTGTAGAAAGCAAAAAGGCAGAAAACATAAAATTTGGACATTGAGTGTATCACACACATACTTGAGGACAAAATTAGTCCTGCTTTACTTAACGGAAAGCAAAAAGAGAAATGTGTATAGATCTACAACATCCTAGGAGGGTGAAGGCAACGTCAATGATGTGCAGTCATTTAGCCAGAGAACTTACTTCTGTCCAATGACATTCTACCATATGAGCCAGCTCTAAGCCATACATTTTTATGTTTCCCTTTTCACTGTTATTTTCATCTCCATGCCATTGGGTTGAAGAGTTAATAAAATTCCACTCCTGCAAGAGGTCATTCCACAACTAAATGCAGCAGTTTGAAGTGGGAAGTATAACAAGCAGTAAGAAGATGTTTAATGAGGTGGCATTCTGGATGTACTCTTTGAAGTGTACATTTGCAGAATTGTTTGATTGCTTAGATCATGCAGGAAAATATAAACCAACACAGATTTAGTGCTGATTCTCATAGTTGCATTCAGATCAAACGTCACTATTCCACTTGGAATTACAAATAAATCTGATTCTGAGTTACCTAATATAATGGAAATGTTCCTGTGCAATTTGCATAGTAAGATGCTGAGAAAAATGATGCTTCGTTCAACCTAAACATAAAAAAGTTAAGAATTGAATCTGCTTATCCATGTTAAAACAATTGTAGTGAGTCTTAAGACTGATGATAACATCAGGTTTAAACAGCACAGAGCTGCAATTTAACCATGTCTCCCATCATTTTGTTCCTTATACTTTTGCCTACTGACAGTAACATAGAAGAGTTTACTTACAAACTGTCAATATGCCAATATTCCAACTGTCAATGTTGATTTTATTTAAAATAAGCAAGCGGGCATAAGAGGCTTTGCATATCAATGTGTGGACTCCAATGCTTACCATTGTTCAGTGTTTATCTCTGCTTCTAAATCTCAGCATGCAACATATAGAATTTAATCGTGGGCACTATTATTATTGAAAGAGCAAGAAATAGGAAGACATAAGAAATAGGAAGACATTGGAATTGGTGCTGCTGAAATGAGTTTGGTTTTGTGTCAATCTCTTTGTGAATCTCAATAGGTATCAATCAGAGATCCTAAATAAAAAACAGATGCTAATTCATTATTATTATTATTCACCGCAATTATAATCATCTCCAATTTATACAATTCTTTAATTGTTTCTTGGGAGTCTGTTACATTTGCCACCATGCTGATAAAAAAAAATAAGCTCTGCTTTTCCTACACCTCTCACGGTGCTGCATGGATGCTATACCTTGAACTCAACACAAAGATTAATCAGGATGAGCAATGGAGAGAGGCAAATTCATTAGAGGGAAGAAAGCACAAACATGAACAAACTTTAAAGAGGACAATCAAAACAAGCAGCTTCTATGATTTCCACTGCCCCTCCCCCCACATTTCTATTTTGCTTTTGAAAACTTAAGATCTCTCTTGTAACTCAATTTCATCTCCTGCTGGATCCTGCAGTAAGATCACAGCATCTACTCTTCTTTGAAGGTTTTGTTTGAGAAATGGCAAATGTTGATATTTGAACTGGATAGGAGTCACCAATGCTTGTCCTCCTTGACTCCTCCAAGATCACAGATAAATTGTTTCAGCCAAATGCCTAGTACCTCAAAGGTGAAATTCATCAACCTTGGTGACTTTAAAAACAAGTAGAGTCATAGAATGGTTTGGGCTGGAAGGGACCTTAAAAATAACCTAGTGCCAATCCCCCTGCCCTGGACAAGGACACCTTCCACTAGACCAGATCGCACAAATCCCTGTCCAGACTGGCCTTGAACACTTCTATGGATGGGACAGCTTCTCTGGGAAAACTGTTCCAGTGCCTCACCACACTTAGAGCAAATAATTTCTTCCCAATATCTAATCTAAATCAGTTTGATGCCATTTCCTCCTGGTCCTATCACTCTATAGTCTTGTCAAAACTCCCTCTCCATCCCTCTTGTAGCCTCTTTAGGTATTGGAAGGGGTTCTCAGGTCTTCCCAAAGCCTCTTCTAGGCTGAACAACCACAACCTTCTCAGCCTGTTTTCATAGGAGAGTTAAATTAACCTAAATCTTCCCTAACTTGCTCTCTTCCTGCGGTAGCTGGAATAACCATGATAACTAATTTCAGTCAAGTAATGACTGAAAAATTAATTAAACTCTTCTGCTGGAGTGTTGTTAGTGTATCCTTTAACCCCCTGAGCAGTAAAACAACCTTTCCCTTTGTTATCGGCCTCAATACTACTGTAGTTACAGAATGATTTTCAGACACCATTTATGGCCCCGGTGACATTCGAATTTACTTTGTGCCTTAAGGACACGACAACAGATTCTTGTGAGTCATATCCAAGGCCTATTATCCTATCTCCAGCCACGGTCAATAGTAGATACTTAGGAAATAGCATAAGAACTGGGCAAGTGTATGCTAATTTTTTATCAGCATCTTATGTCTGAGGAACATCCTGAACAAGAAGTTGCATCCTTGCATGTACTAGATCTGGGGAGATTTCTTTTTATCTCCAATGAATTTCCTTCATATTTGAAAGGTATTTTTAACTTACACAGTATTCCTTGTTATGGTATCATAGCAAAGCACAGACTGTGAGAAATAATCTCCAGTCTCCTGGTGTCCATGAACCTATCCAATGTATTTTTACTAAATTATCAGTTTTCTCCTTCTGGTCCTTGATTGTCCTGAGTTCAATTTGAGCTTCTCTGAGACATGCCAGCTCCTATACCTTCTTTATGGCTTTGAGCAGCAGTTAACCCAGCTTAAGCTTCCTTTGGGATGTTGACACTATTAGGCTTCATGTGCTCTCTTGTGAAAGGTTTGAGTTTGGTGAGGCATTCTCTCTTCTTCCTCTTCTCCCAAAGACCTGAGTGAAAAAGGAAAGTTGGGAAAATCAACAGTATTTAGAATTGCAATTCAGCACTGAAACAATACCTTTTATTTGCCTTTGGCAGTTATCTCCATGTAGAGCAGATACCACTTATTTTGCAATCAGAATAAAAGGGTTTTGCACCCAGATTGCATTTTTTAGATCACTGATGAAGCCACAGGACAAGAGACCAATAAGTCATGCAAGTGAGGGCAGTGGTTGCAGAACAGAGATACCTTGAATAAACTCAGCACAGGGTTTTACACCAATGAGGTCAACAGAGATTATTTACCTAATAAGAAAGAAATTATTCCATATTTAACTCCATTATGTCATAAGAAGATACCAATTAGCAACAAATCAGTAGTGTAACACAGTGAGCAGGGTCTGAAGTGAAGCCATATTTGGGGGGTCAGACCCAGTTGTATCCATCAGCCTGAGCTCAAGTTCTTTCATAGAGGACATTTGTAGATATTTTCCTCTCCTAGGATTTCCCTCAACAGCCAGTAAAACAAAATGGAAATAAATAAATAAAAATAATTGTATTGTCTTATAACTGGGTGCAAAACCTCATGAGAAATAAGCAAACAAACCCCAAAACAGCATGTTTTTTCTTCATTGATGCAAATTATGTATTCTCTGCACTAACTTTTTCCTTTCTATTATTCACTCCAGCTGTGTAGACTGCTTACTGTTGACATCAATATCTTCAAGTAAATAAAAGCCACTTAGCTATACACTACATACTTTGGAAGGGAAAATGAAAGAAATTCCAGTAATGCTTTACAGACACAGGTTGGGGGTCCTACAGTTTTTATTTTAAGGAAAAGAATTACCTGCTATGTTTTGCATTATGTCCCCCCACATCTATGTGTGTATACGTAGGTATTACTAAATGATAAGTTTATACACAAGTCCATGCATGCCAGCAAAAGCACGTGTGTGCATTTACATATGTTCTTATGCTATATAAATTCATTTTTCTATAATTGGAAATAAAGAATTTATGCACCTTTTTTTCTTTATTTCTGAGTAATGTCCCTCCATGTGCACATTTGTAGACATAGTTAGTGGAGTTTAGCCACCCTTACACTGGGATAAATCTGTACTAATTTGGATTGCCTAAGAGTCAGGCATTATCAGTTGCAGAGAGAGACAACTGCAGAGGACAAAGTTCAAGAAGGTGGGATCATTTATCGCTGGAGTGCTACATAGTCAACTTTACAGCTTGCTTAAATTGTATGTCTCACTTTAAGATAGTTAAAATTAGAGCAAACAAATCTTTTTTTGACAGCTATTTGCTGTTAGTCAGCTCCAGAAGATCACCTGCATATGCAAATAACTGGATGAAAAAAATGAGAAGATAGGGTAATACCACTTGTGCTCTGGCAAAAACCAGAGAGAAATCCAGGCAGAGACAGATTTCCAGTCTCCTTTAATATGCAAAGTTGCATGCAATGCATGCAATGCCAGCTTTTCTTTGCACGCAATTGTTGCCACATCCATATTTAGGCAAGAGGGCAAAGAGGTTTGCAGGAAAGAATACCACTTTTGGTTCTAATGGGCATAAACGCTAACCAGCACAAATGACTGGAGGTGTTAAACTGTACCCATTGCTGTTCGGCATCTTCAGGCTTTCAGACTTTATGGAGGAAGCAGGAAAAGTGTGGAACTGTTGAAATATTATCAAATATTTTTCTCCATCAAGAGACAGCTCATTGACAAAGTATTTGAATATTCTTAAACAAATGACATGCTAACACTGGTGGTGCTAATACTCTTAACCAAATAATACTCTTAATTCAAAACCACATTAGACAAAGAAATAAATAAAATGTACAATTCAAAGAAATACACCTCTCTCAACACTCAATTTCAATGATGTCCAAAACCACATGATCTTTTATCTAATTATTTTACACTCTTTCACATGATTGAATCAAGCAAACACCCAAGATTGCCTTTCCAAATGGCTGGAAAGCAAATGCTATTCTGTGAAGAAAAACTAGTCCTCTACATCAACAATATGACTTTCTGTTATACTTATCCAGAAAGCTTCAATTCCAAAGCTGTTGATCCATCTCTTTTTATAAATACTGCATATACAAAGCAAAAACAACGAGGCCATTACTTCAATCAACAATGAACTTTTCAGAGACACATTATTTAAAGTATCTTACCTATGGAAGAGGATTCTGTGGTTACAATAACTTATAATGCTACGTAGAAATTAACAAAATATTTCTTCTTTGTCTAAATATCTAAATATAAACTGTGTTCAACAGAGTGGGATTAACCTTATGAATTCCCCTCCTTAGGGAAGAACAGAATTTTGTCTAGTGTGTTCACAGTCATTTCTGAAAATTAAAGAATGAAAGAAAATGTGAATCTGATTTTCACAAAACCAGCAGAATTACAGCTTTGTTCACCTTTGGAAATTATTGACTGAGTGATGTTGCAAATGTTTATGCAGTTGAAGTCATGCTCCATGGCGTTTGCAAAAACATAACATAAAAGATGGCAGGAAATAAATACACTTATTTCACATAGCCGTGTATTTATCTTCAATCTTTAGCTGAATATTCATTCTTATTTGTGGGATTTATCTTGAACAGCACAATTTGAGGCTTTTTTTTTAATCGTTGGAAACAAACAAATGGGAAATGCTTTAGCTGTACATGCTGCATCTCCTACTCCTTTGTGGAGAGTGGCCAAAGGAATTGTGAGCACGTAAAACAGCTGTGGCCTATTAGCAAGCTGTCAGATGGATGCAAGTCAGTCACTTTGAACAAATGCCCACACCCTTAATTCTTCACAGCAGAGTCTCGTGTGCCCATTTTATGAGCAGATGTGTTATTGTAATCACACATAATGTAGCCTTTCAAGGAAAAAGGAAAAAAGGAATCAATCCTAGAAAGATAATTTCTTAATTGGAGTGGACTAGTAACATCCACTTCCATAATATAATGAAAACAGTTTATGTGGCTCTAAGGAAGCATTTGAGTCATGTCTTTCCAGAGTGATTTGCCCAGGCATAGTGGGCAGAAGAGACAATTTTGATGATGGCAAATTTCTGTCTCGAAAGCTTGTAAGTCTGTGATGGACTGTGATGGTCTCCCTTCTGGATATAAGCTGGAGCTCAGGGAGATGAATCCCACTTTGGAACTCTTTGCAGCCATGCTGGGGAGTCAAGTACAGCCAGTCACCCCAGAGAGGCTCTTTGGCAGTGCCACATATCTGCAGCAAGGGAGGAGCCAGTCACCCTGGGCTGCCCTCATCATTAATAGGCACTGTCAGAATGTGAGTCATATGGCCTGTTTTAGATGCCTACCTTTGCATAAGAAGAATTATTGCCAAGAATAATGCCTATGTTTGGCAAAATGATCCCCACCCTTGGTTTCTCTTTGCTGACATCTGATGGGCTGCAAATTTAAAAGCCCTCTATGGAGTTCTTCTTTTTCCAATATGATTAAACGTTTTACTCTATAATGATTGTCAGTTGCATAATAAGTGTGGTTTGGGCTCTGCTCTTGGAAATTTAGCTGCAGATTCCAGTGGAGCTCTTGCACCAAAGCCCCAACTCTCTTCCCTTAAAGTAACTGAGTGCTTGAATGCCTTTAATCCAGCTAGAGATAGCAACTTCCGCAAGAGCATCAGTCCTGTGCCTTTACGATGGAAAATTGGACTATCTTTGTTATTAGAGCACATTAAAAATCCTGCATATACTTGTTACTATGAGTACATGACAGAAAATTTCATCTATTTTGGTTTTATACTAACCTATAGTATCTCATAAGAGGAAGAAGTATGAGGATTAGCTGTTAATTCTCAAGTACTCATACAACTGCCCATCAGTTAAAATGGCTCTTTAAAAAGCCAAGTATTCAAAACCAAGAAATAAATTTATTAATTGATTTCAAACCTTGTTGATGCTTGCAGATTTTCATTTCACTGGTGAGACTCCTTTCCCTGGCCAGTTTATGGTTCGCATGAGAAAATGTTTTTTCCCATGTTTTCTGACAACACAGGAAATACATCTATATAAATGAAAAAAGCTGGTTCAATCAATTCAAACAAGGAAGCAGAGAATGTATTTTGGAGATGTACATAAACACAATTTGAAGAGTAACAGTGAATTAAACACAATGTATTTGCACAGCATTTCTAAAAACAGCTCACAAACTTCACAGAATGCTTTATTCCTGTTATCTCAATTACACAATTGGATTGTCATTTGATATTTTACCCAATCTACAAACCTTCCAGCTAGATAGGAAATACATTCCATTTAACATCATCCTTCACATTAACCACACATGTCCTGCTGCTGTACTTGGAAAGTAAAACCAAAGGATTCTTTAAAACAGTTAATTCTACACTACAGAAAAAACCAATCTAATAAATAGTGAGGGAGGGAGGGAGGCAGGAAGGAAGGCAGGAGGGAAGGCAGGAAGGCAGGAAGGCAGGAAGGCAGGAAGGCAGGAAGGCAGGAAGGAAGGAAGGAAGGAAGGAAGGAAGGAAGGAAGGAAGGAAGGAAGGAAGGAAGGAAGGAAGGCAAGTTCTGAGGATCTATCTTTTCCTTGTATTGCAGGGCAGACAAAATAAAAATAGGATACATAATTTCTTAGGGAAAAAACCATAATAAAAAAGTGTAAAAGTTTCTTCTCATAAGGAGCCAAGGAAGTTTTACCAGAAGGTATCAACCGAGACAGCTGCAAGAAGTGAATTCTTCCCAGCTCCTTTCCACCCATGTTCCTCTTTCAGAGTCCCACAAAGGCTCCCACAGCCACTGTCTTATATAGAAAAATCATAAATAAAGTGTTTGGCTCTCTGCCAGTTCAGGTTTATTATCTACTTTCTGGTGGTCTGTTTTTTTTCTCCATCTTTTTAGTTGTCCTTTTTAAAAGCACATAAGAATTAGCCTTTTGTAGCCTCTTTTTATAGTGGATTAAATTCAACAGAGCAGAATGCATAAAAAAGAAAATATCTTTTTTTACTAAATGGTTTCCAACACAGCTGTAAAACAACAATTACAAAAAAAAAGCTAACCCCCATTTTTAACAATTTTTTCTGGTTGTAAGATGCATCTTTGGATTCTATACCATTAGAACAGCATTATCAATCACATTCATGGTAACTAGGAAACTGAAAATTGAAAGCCTTTGTGACAAATTCACTGTAATTCAATTCTCTCTTTTTATTTCCGATATATGCATATTTAAATATCCATTACTAATTTAAATATATTGATTTTATATAGAAAGTTAGCCAAAATTAAACACAATCACACTTACAAAGGAGAAATATCTCTTCATACAGCTGAAAGTCTACAAGCAGGCGATGCACTCCACAGCTGGTGCAGTGGCCAATGTTTTTTGTAAACCAGAATAGCCTAGGGAAATCCTTGATGTCTACTTAGAACAGAATGCTTCTCAGATATAAGTCTTTAGAACTGCCCATTATACACGTATTAAAAATTTTTCAGATAAAGTGTAAGCCAATAAAACTAAGAAAGCATTTATTTTCCTTCTTCTGGAAAAAGACTGCAAAAAATTGGTAAAAATAATGACCTTCAATTCATTTGTAACCCGTGTGAAACAACATGATATTTGTTCATAGTCTTCCATTGTATTAGCTATGCCAACTATTCACATAACAGAAAAAACTTGAGTTCAACTCAGCGCAGGGAGTAAACACAATGGGCCACAAGGGGTTATTTTGGATTTCACCCTGCTGTAAATGCCCACAGCTAATTTTAATTCGCTCACACCACATTTACCATTGTGCAACTCTACCAGCTTTAATAGAAATAAGCTAATTTTATGTCAGTATGATGAGGATCAGATTCATGACCAAATAATCAGTGTCCAGTGTAGGATTTATAGATAAATATCCAAATATTTTTCAGCACAGAGGAAAAAAATGAGTGTTTTGCCACATGTGCTCCAACATAAATTAAATTCTCGTTTCAAACAATCAAACTGATAAACTATTATTACTATTATTACTATTATTATTATTACTCTCTTAAATAAATATAGAAAAAAGTGGACATTTTACCTTAAGGAGAAAAAAAGAGATAGAAAGAATAAGCTATTTCCTTTAGGATATCTAAACATGATGTGGAAAACAAGAAAATAAACTTAAATGGTGGTGTAATCCCCAGAGAAAAACCTTCAATAGTACTGTGCCCACAGCAGACAGCCTACATGTAAACATTTCTATCTGTAAATAACTGAAGATTACAAGAAACTGATTTAAATAATTTCATTCTAACTTGAACAAACAGGGTGATTTGAAAAACAGAATTACAATATACTAAGGGTCTGGTGTGATAAAAACTCTATTACCTGTGCTGGTGTGAAAGGACTGTTTTAGGAATTAGAAAGAGGAAAGGAAGAGACGAAAAAAGGAAAAGCAACTGCTGCTGGGCAACGGGGAAGAGGACGGCCGTGCACCATGCCTACTGTCATAGCCTCAGCCTTGTCACGTTCAAGTATCGCCACGTGGACAGGGTCACACTTTGCACACTCCTCAACTCAGATTAATGCTCATGAAGGCTTCTGAGCAGCTTATTAAAACAGTCCTTGCTAGCATACAATTTTGAGCACCCTTGCTACAATATCTGAGTTCTTGGAGTCTGTGTTGTTTTTTCCTAATTTCAGTCATAGTTGGACACTGGCATGTATGGTGATAGGTACTCTCACCTGTAAACAGACATGATGCTTGCAGCAGGTGTACTAGAATGCATGGAGCAGGAAGCCACCAAGTTAGGCAAGGGGATATTTTATTTTATTTTATTTTATTTTATTTTATTTTATTTTATTTTATTTTGTTTTATTTTATTTTATTTTTTAAATTTATGTATTAATTATTTTATTAATTTATTTATTACCATTATGGCAGGAGGTTTTCCAGGTCAGCTGCAGCCTTTTTACTCTGAGAGCTCTTCTGAGTTCAGATGAATGTGGCCCCACACAGCCTAACTGAACCACTTGAAAAGCAGGGCTGGATGATGTGGCCTCCAGAGGAGCCTCTTGCTGTAAAATGTTGCATGATTCAGTGAACAAATTTAACAGAATCTCTGTGTGTGTGTGTGTGACAGAGAGAGAGAGAGAGAGAGAGAGAGACTGAGAGCCTATGTCTGTGTCTGTGTGCGTAGCACTCTCAATTGTCCTTCACATATTAAAGATAGCAACTCACAGGGCAACCCTGCACATGAGTTTTCTTCATATTGCAGCCCTATACAGCTAACTGCACCTCAAGCTGTGACTGTGGCAGTGGCATCAAGCCACAAATAATTTTTCTTGTGAGCCAGTTGAATTTAACCTGTATCTAGTGTCGGAGACTAAAATGTTATAATTTATGGCTGAAACATCTTCATGAAAGACTTTTGCCTATTATAGCAATACTGTATAAAAGCTGCAGAGAAGACCACCACACCCTGACTAAGACCCTGGACTGCACATTGGAGGTAAGATGTGACTCAGGTCTGGGCTGAGGGAGAAGAATACAATTAGTGGGATCAAGCTTAGCACCTTCGGGTGTAGACCCCAGCCCCAGGGCGATCAGCTGCCAGGCTCGAACAGACCCTCACACCAAAGGGTGGGGAGAGGAGAGGTTTTGGGTGTGCAGATGATGCAACAGATCCACAGCGTTGCAAGGGATGGTGCCAAACTTGCCCTCCCCAGAGGAGGCACGTGGGCATTCCCACCTGGCCCAAAGCCTATATTAATCCATGGGATTCTATACTTTTCGGCAGCACAAGGTGGCGGGGGACTTTCACCACCAAGAAGACCAGATAGGAGTGGAACAACAAGACATTGTTGAGACCCTTAGAAGGGTGATATATTTCTGCCTAACCCCTGTCACTCTCTCCCTGTACCCTCCCACACACATACCTCTTTCTTTTTCTTTTTTTCTCTCTCCCTCTTTCTCTCTCTCCTTTCTTCTTTTTTTCTC
>VWPU01010447.1:47891-65692 GCA_013398955.1 Callaeas wilsoni
TTTTCTTTTCTTTTCTTTTCTTTTCTTCTCTTTTCTTCCTTTTTTTCTTTCTCTCTTTGCCTCTTTTACTATTAAATAAAATATATCATGTTTTTTGGCACCAACATCTAACGTCATTTGGTTTTAATCAAGTTTTGGGGTACATTTCAAACCTCTCTGGATTCAATCCATTTTATTCACAGAGACTTAGTTTTCTATGCTCTTCTGTGTTTAAACCACTTCCTAACACCTAGACAAAACTTATCGCTAACTACATGTACCAAGCAGTCAGTCCCCTCATGTCCCAAAACAACTTTTCCTCCATGATCCCTTTATCAGATTGCCCTGGCTCTGCACTGTGTGTGCACAGCAATGCCCATCCTGGTACCTGCTGTCATGGTCACCCTGAACTGGCATATGTTTTCCTTCCAGCCACCAAGCTCTGTAATTGCAATCGTAATTCCTGAACAATTTAACTTGCCTCATATGCCAAGAATAGACAGTAAATCACTTTGAAGGTTTGTGTAACTTTCCTTGTTTCCTAAAACCTACAAAAACCCACCTATTTTCGAAATGTTTTTGAGATCAGAACCTTACTTGCCCACCACAGGCAACATTATGATAGACCCTGAGGGAGCAGGGGAGATGGGGTATCACGACTTGGAAAACCAGAGATGATGTTTATCCACAGGCCAAGAACAGTGCAGAGAGCTGAGAGGTAGGTGCTTTCTTAAATTTTTCAACTTCCAAGACATCATCTTTACAGCCAAGTGGGAGGAGTGGAAAGAAAAGAAGGAGGCAAAAAGAGGAAGCAGCAGAGATATGGGTTTGTGTGCTTTATAGGAACAGCACAACTACTCTCAGGGTCACAGTGATGGTAAGAGGAGACAGTACAGGTTGGTGGTTATTAGGCTCTACCCAAAGCCTCACAGGTTAATTTCAAATAACAGGATTTTTAAAATCCAGTGGCATTCCATTTGCAAAATTCAACTCAAAACTTTATTTTTCAATCAGATCTTATCAGCCCTCTGCTCCCCTTCACAGCTATTAGTTTAGTAAGAAACGTCACCCTGCCTATATACCTGTTTCTGAGCCATCCAATGCAACTCCTGAGTCCTGCAAGGTCCTTGTCAAAACTGTCTTACGGACACCTGCAGACACACCGTGCAAGAAATGGTGCGTGGCAAACGGCTTCACTCCAGGGACAACAGATGCTGCTGTGAAGATTTCTGCCCCCTCCCTCCACTTCATGCCAGGCCAAGAAATAACAGAGTGATTCCACATTTGACCTGTGTGTGTGCAGCACAGATGATTACCAGGCTTTCCACACTGCACACAATGCTCCACAGAGGAGTACAGGATTCCAGATTGTAAACCAATCACACCTGCCTTCCCGTCACACTTTAAAAGTAGAAATATCAGTTTAAAATAGAATGTTTCCAATTAGCAGTCTGCAAGTGATGGGTTGACTCCAAAGGAGGTCTAAGTCACTGCAGAAGGACCACAGCAAAACTATCCCTGGCAGGAAGAGAATGAAGTTTGCAATTGACATGTTATCAAGAAGTCCACTATTATCAATACCTTGGTGCAATCCCAATTAGAGGTAAAAAAATATCAAGAATAGTCCAAAGATTTCCCCAGTGTGTTTCAAATTAAAACAAAAACAATTTAAAAATGGGCACAGACAGGTAAGATGAGTAAAAAATGAGCTATCATTTCCCCGCCTGACAGGCAGCAGGCATCTTGCCAAGGCAAAACAAAATCATCTCAGGGAGTAACTATCCACAGAGTGCCATTTTCAGGTAATAAAGATGCAGGCATAGAATGTCCACATTTTTCCCAGACTTTGTGTGGTTTCTAAAATTTGTTCAGTACAGTATTTTGATGGGGTTGGAGCTTCTTTCCTTCCTTCCTTCCTTCCTTCCTCCTCCCCTCCACCCCTCCATCCCTCCATCCCTCCCTCTGTGACTGTTTCTGGCTAAGATGGCATTTAGTATTAATGGCAAAAAAAAAAAAATTCCCTTGTGACATAGTAGCAAGATGCATATTAATTCTTTATCAAGAACAGCAGCAATTTCTTTCTCATAGGTTTCTGATGTTTCCTCCTTAAAAAAAACCAAAATGGTACTAAATGTCCTTAGTAAAGGCCTAATACCAGCTCCAGTATGAGCTTCAGCAAGTGAAAACGTGAGTAGTCTGCACTGCTAATTACCGTGTAAATACTTAATAAATATTCTTTCTTTTTATCCTTTACCCTTTTCAAAAATGAAAGGCTGTAATTTACGTGTATGGTGGCTCCTAATTGTCTCTTCACAATACCTGCTTGTTTTATTTATTTTCTATCTTCTTTTGGGAATAGATGGAGCATGATAAAACATTGATCTACATGTCTATAGTGCCCCTCCAAAAACATCCTCAGCTCCCTCCCCACAGAAAGCAGAGCCCCAGTGAGGATTTTCTATGCATCCACATGTGGTCTCAAGTGATAACTCTACTAAATTACATTTTTAATTATATAGTATTTATGTGCAAGCATATCTGTGCCTATGTAGGCAGACAGCTACATCTTTGTTATAAAAAGCAAAGTTTGTTTGCTTTTGTGTTCTGTAACTATTCCTATCAGGACATGGTTGCTGGATGCATCCAGTTTGGGGGATTTTGTTCATTTTTTACAGCAAAATATGGCTGCAGGAATGGTTACATTTGGGCTCCATATGCAGGTTCCAGCTATACATTCACGCTGGACAATAAAGTAGAGAAAAAACAGCTGATACACAAAAGGGACCGTCTAGACAGTGCCCCATCAGTCTGGCTAAATTTGGTGCTAGTGCTCCCAATGGGATTGTAATATAATTGTTCTGGTGTCTGCATTCATTTCCCATGTCAAACATCATCCCAAATATATATCTTTTTTCCAATACAATAGGCCCATAGGCCCAAACTATATCATTAAATGGAAGCAGCTCAGAAATAAGCAGCTAAGTAAATATCTCCTAATATGCAGAAAACCTGTTATTTATTTGCTGGAAGAAAAAAAATCAAATAAAAACTTAAAAAACGCAACCAAACAAAAAAAACCTACAGAATTTTTAATCAGGATGGAGTTAGTTTGACTTTCAGTCAAAATACAATTATTTTAATTAGGAATCTAAAAATATTTTTTTGAAAAATACAAAAATATAGTTTTGTATAGGCACGAAGCAAAGGCATCTTCTCCTGTACAATTATTATCAAAGAAAATTTCACAGAAATTTAGAGATATCAATGTGAAATGATAGGTATGAATCAAAGATTATAAAGAAGTGAAAATCTTATTAAAAAAACCTTAATGAACAAAAACTAAAAAAAAAAAAGTGTAATTTTATCTTCTTAAATTAAACTGGTGGCTATTTCTTTAATTTCTGTGAAGTGACTATCCTATTTATTTGGATTTTTTTGATTGTTCAAAAGACATTTGACAAACATTTGAACCACAAACTTATCTTGATTAAGTCTTGTTCTACATGTTTCAGAAAATGCTATGAAAATTTTGAAATCTATGAAAACTTTATCAAGGAAATCAATCACAAATATGGAGCTTCAAAAAGGAAAAAAAGTGGACTAAGAACTGTGTGACTGATATCCATAAATACAATGGTAAAAGTCAAAACAAACAAATCAAATGCAAAGACGTAAAGCCCCTGCTTTGAGAAAGTAAAATACAGAAAGTGTGTTTCCGATTTGTCCATCTACACAATTACATGTTGTCCTCCATTCTGTTTCGTTCTTTTGTTTCAAGACCAAATTATTCCAAGATCTTTACATATAACAGAACTCAGGCGTGATTTTAGACATTTTAAAGAAACATCTCTGATTAATTTTATTTTAGAAAGTGTTGCTCTCCATGTGCTTCAGTAGCTATTTACATGACATACTGAGAATCCACACGCACACTTCAGGCAGAGACCTTGGGAAAAGCCACACTGCCCCACACCGTGCAGTGCCTGGACTGTATTCTTGACCATGCACCTCACATTGCAAAAAGCACAGATTTCTTCCCCATCATTTACCAATTCTGGCAAACTGTAGCCAGGAGCTTTAAGCATGACAAGAACTCAAATACTAGGTTATGCTGCAAACAAACAGAAAGCCCATTCCTTCCCCCCAAAACCCTGGTGTGTCTCACTCTCTAAATTTCCTCTATAGAAACTTTGGTCCCAGCAACTTTCTGCGTGATAAGTGAGGGAAAGAAGAGGAAACACCAAGTAACAGGATGGGAAATAAATCCGCTTATCTCTGTCCAGACCTGCCCTGAGGGAGCTGGCTGAGCTGCAGCTCGTAACCCAGATACTGCCCACTGATGAAAAGGAGGGATGGGAGAAAAAATACAAATATGAAAACAAATATGTTAAATAATTTAAACGTAGATTTAATATTGGAGTCACTGGACCTGCTGGAGGAGGGATTGCAAGGACGTGAGGGTGTCAGGTTTGGGGGTTCTGGGGAGTGGAGGGGGGAAAAGTGTGCACTTCCTGGTTTGCCTTCCTCACTTCATCCTCTGCGCTGGAGGATGTGAAGGTTGGGGGGGGCTCAGGGGCTCTGCAGCTGCCCCTCTCACACTTGAATAAAGAGGAACTTTTCTTTCTAGAGGGGGCAAGATCCGTGAATACCATACTCAATAAGAGATGGGGCATATTGAAAACTATATTAAATTACCCTGATTAACAATTTAGCCACGAACCGGGGAGCTTTGGGAGATCTCTATAGTCAGGGCTGGGGGCTATTCATGTCAGCAGCTAAGAGGTCGAAAGGTTTCTGAAGTTCACAGGCTCAGAGCCTTTGTTATGCTAACAGACAATCTCAAATCAGCTGCCTGCTGGAGTGTGAAATATAAACGATTCCTTGTGAACTTCCAATAAGTTGTCACTCTTGTTCTCCAAATACCAGGACAGGCTGTTAATTTATAGCAGGGTTCTTTTCTCTCAGCATCGTGAGTTCTAAATGAATGCCTTTGTACTTCAAATAATCTTTCTAAGGAAGTTGCTCTGCTGTAATAGCCAAAATACATCTTGTTTTTTCACTACGGAAGGAAATATCAGTATTTCTCCAAATTTGTCTTTCCCTGTGCCAGAGGTGTTAGGAGTGGGTGGGAGAGATGGTCCCAAATACAGTAAGCTGGGACCCAGGGTGGGTGGGGGGTATTAACAAGTGATGATAGACTGGAAGCCATGAGAGCCAAAACCTCATCCCCCACCTTATTCTGAACAAAACCTGAACAAGATTTGCTGTTCCAAAGCTACCTGTCCCCTGCGTTAGGTGTGATTTAGGGCATCGGCGAAGGCAAGGAGGCGGCTGCACCCAAACGGTGGGTGAGGTCTGGGGAGGCTCTGAGATTTGGGTACAAACAGAAACACACCCTTCTGCAGGACATCAGAGCTAATGCCATGAAGAGGAGAACAATCAGTTAATTACCTTTATACACAAGGAAATCAATCTATTAGAGGATGTGATCTGCTCTTATCCAAGGAGGAGTAGGAAGCCTCCCGTGAGAAGCCCACTGGGGGTCTGGCAGGGGCAGTGGAGGCTCCATGGCAATCTAGGATGAGGGGAGACCCCCTTTTCATTGTGGCAATAGTGATCACAATTATAATAAAAAATGACACAATAAACCTGCGTAACCCGGTAAATCCGCTTGCTTGCACTGGAAATAAAAATGCTTGTGTCCCATCCCCAGTCCCATATCAGGGAAGGCAAGGAGGGGTCTAGGTCCCGCAGGCACTCACCATCCACAGACAAGGAAGATGCGTGAACATGCAGGTTTTTTGGGGGTTAAGTTTGGTCGAAGGAGGAGTTGCAGGTGCTACTGGCAGGTTGTGGCCTCTCTGATCCACGCAACCCGGAACGAGGATGCCTTTTGCCAGCTCCTTGCATTGATACCAACTGGACAGCGCTTTATTTCAGTGGAGCATGGGGGGAAGAGCTGATAATTCTTTTCCTCCTAATCAGCATTTATTTTCCCTTTTGAAAATTGATCTCACCATTTATTCTCAATAAGCTTTTATAAAAATTCTCCAAAAATAGGACAAAAAAATGTTTGATTTATTCTGTTTGCAAGAAGAGAAAGAAAAGTTCTGGAGGCTTTTTTCTTTTCTTTTCTTTCTTTTTTTCTCTGAGCAGATGCACGAACAGGGGTTATTATTCTGAAACACTAGAGTCATGAATTATCTGTGTCCTCTGAGTTATTAATAACATAGCCCTTCCAACGCGCTATGCATTTAACAAAGAGCTGATGAAACGAAACACTAAGACTAATTAGTGTCGTGATTTAATTTTACATTTCAAGCCTCTTCTTTTCCTTTTCTTTTTTTTTTTTTTTGGAAAGGAAAAGTTTTCTATTTTTCAGCAAGTTTTCAAACAAATTAAAACCCACTACATTCAAACTACTACTAAAACTTTATTAGTAAATTGCCAATACTGGCTTAATCAATTATGTCTGGAGCAGCTAATGCTGAACTGCACGGTCTGCATGTTAATGATGGTGCTGCTGATGGCATTTATTTCATTGACAAATAGCTTCACACCCTTATTTTCAAGTTTCTGATGGCCAAGTTGTGAATTTCAAATTTCAGCTTTCCTTTAAAAAAGCTCTAACCAGATGGGAGCATCATAATACTCATTGATGAAATTACTGAATTACAATAAGCAGATTTTTCTGCTAGTGTGACATATTATTTTAGAGCTGACATCTTTAAACTACACAATATTTTAAGTACAAAGATAAAAATTGCATTAAATACTTATTTTGTTGAAATATAATCAATGTTAACAAGAAACAAATCCCTTAAGCTTTCCACAGTGACAATGTGAACATTTAAAACAGTAATTATTTTTTTTCAGTAAATATTAGGCAGAACAAAGTTAATTTGGGGGAGGGTGCACCCAGGAGATTTCCTGTTTTACCATTCCTAAATGGCATACCTGCACATTAGTTTGCAGGCAAATTAATCTTGTTCATAATAAAAATATTTTGCTTACATATTTGCTTTTTGCAAATACATTTCCACAACGGGCCACAGAATGCAAAAATTATTAGATGTCGTTTCCCTGTAACTACTAGACAGTGATTGCCTGAAGTTCCAAAGGGGAATATTACTTTTCTATACTATATGGACCAAAGAATACATCTTATTTTGCATATCAAGTACTATCTCTGTGGTCAAACAAGGTGAAAGCAAATAAAACAGCAAAAGAAAAGAAAGACTGTGTGGAAAAGAATGACAGAGTAAAAACGCAATATGAGACCTACAAGATGGCTGCCTTTTCATTCTTTGTCTATGATTATAGACCAGTTTCTGTGGGAAAATTAATGGAAAATGTCCTTTAGCAAACCGGTAGAGGAAGTACCGTTGCATTCTCCTAACACCCTTGCAAACAGTAACAAAATGTATTAAACATATTTAAGCTTATATACACACAGCAGAACATCATATAGGTTTGTCTGGAGGAACACCTACTGCTTATGTGAGTCATCACACTAATATCGACAAGTTTTGGTGCATGAGGACAGAAAGATACAGGTGAATATGCAACATAAAAGAAATCACTTCAATATGATAGGCAAAACTAGCATAGATTTATCCAACAACAACACTATTCTAGCAGATGAGAAAAATACAGAATGAATAATATATACAGTATATCAAAAAGATCTTTAGAGACGCTTCTCAAATTCGGGTAGAAAATACAGCTTTGTATGAGTGTATTAACTCCTCTGCTCTTGGTCAGAATCTAATATTATTAGAAGTTATGGAAACAATATAAAGATAACGTTCAACATAGGACACCAACTTGTTAAAAAAAGACCAAACAATCTTACAAAGCATTAGAACAAGTCCAGCAACTGTGGACAAAATTAAGCCTTTCTAAAAACTGTAAATAGTTTGGATTTTAATCTATTCAGCAAAAATCAGTAGGTTACAAGGTTACTCTGTGGGCTGACACTACAGAGGAAGAACAAAGCAAATGGTTCAGTTTCAACAGGAAATATAATAAAACCCCCTTTATCTAAAAGCCATCAGGGACAAGCACTCAATACAAGTTAACAAGCAGGAACTGATAAGATAACATTTATGTGAGGTCAGAAGTCAAATGCCAGTCAAAAGCTTTTAACCCCTTGGGTCATAAACAGGAATAGATAAAACACATAGATAGTTATTTATTGGATTTTAAAGGAATCTGATCATCGTGAATGAATAACTTGATGATTTAAGTAATTGGGACTTAGAGAAGATGAACTTTGTCATTAACATAAAATGCAAAGCTTCTAGTTTGTAATTCTTCAGTGTTTTTGGCCTTTTTCTCCTAATTCCCTTTTCTATCTCTTGTTAATCTATTCAATACAAAACAAACAAGCAATCAAAACGATAATCATTGTCTTAAAACAGGCGCATACCGAGTTAGTAAGAGAACTGATCTGTGCAGTCCAAGGTTTGTCGGAGCATTTAATAGGCTAAATATTTACAGTCAGCGTACATAAAAGAACAACAGTCACCCTCCCCATTTTGTTAATACCAATGGAGTTTTGTTTTGTTGCTTTTCTTTGAGTCCACTAAAGTAAAAAGCAATCTTATTTCACAGTAAAGGGATGACGCTTTAAAGAAGTGATAATAAGAAAAAAATCAAACAGCACCTGATATTAAAAAAATACCCAATTTTAAGTGCATAAATATTTCATATGGATTAACAAAAGCTTTAATTACACTTCTAATATATCCATGAACAGTAATTTCTATGTAATTTTTATTTCTTCTTGTAGATTGACTCTTCAGATTCTGTTTATTGCCTATTTTTTTTGTCCAAAAGTAATTTTGAAGGTAATGCTAAAAAAATTACCGAACAAAATGTAATATCCACCATCCAAGAAAGAAAAAAGGATTAATGGAAGGCCTTCCTAGGCCTACTGCTTCTTTAAACAGAGTTCACAATACACTAGGCAAATACTGTGGATTTAAAACGCTTTAAAATATTTATCAGAAGAATTGTATCACCACATTCAAACGACACCTGGAGCGCACTCACCTTTATTGACAATCTCTGTTCCGAACGTCCATTTGCTCCATGAGGGATCCCCAAGCAGAACAACAAGGACCAACTGTTTTGATTCAGTTAATGTTTAGAAAAAAAAAGTAACCCTAATTAGCATGCTGATTGCATCATCAACTAACAAATAATTTACTACTCTGAGCATTGCATTCCATTAAAAGCGCATTAAATTTTCTGTTCTCCAATGGGAGCTTTAGGTTTTGAACTGCATGCTTTTGCTCCAAATTATCACTTAATCCACACTTTTTTCACTTCCTGCCTGTCCCCTGTGGCCCCCCCTACCCGCATCATAGGTAGGAATTTCAATACCCAGATAGATGAAAGCAAGGTAAATAGAGCTCAGATTTTGATTTATTTTCTGAATTCAAGATCTTTGGGTGTCAGGAGTGATCACGAGTGAAACTACTTTGCTAGATTCTCACTCAAGCAGTTTAACTTCAGTGAAACACCCCTCTTCCAAGGAGAGGAATGCTGGGTGATTTAGGTACGGGAATGCTTTGAACAATTTGGTGGGTGGGGAGAGAGACATGCAACACTGCAACATTTTGTCCTTTAAACTAGAAGCGATTGCTTAATGAGAGAGAAAAGCAAAAAATTGTGATAAAAACCCTAACCCTTTCTATTTTATTCGTGTAAACACTGAGCAAAAGACAGAAACCCACCCTTTAGGTTACAGAGCACAATATTTCTTGTCTGTCCTTCTTGTCAGTCCTAAATATCAAGGATTGCAGTTAGGACGCTTTGGGAGGGCTCACAGGGGAGTAAAGAGCTCATTTTCCTCAGTCTTGCATACTAAGGAGCATTATACATAATCATTATATTTAATAAGTAAAATGCAAGCAAATGTCAGCCCCTAAATTAAAATGCATCTTTGGATTGCTAATTGTGCTCATTGCAAATTTGGGTCATTTTGCATGAGTGACTCTAATGTAGGGCTGAGATTGCCACGTAGCACAGTGAATTCCTGATTCCCTGTGCTAATCCTGAACTCAGTGATTGTGTCAGGTGCAGTTCTGTATGCTCCAGCAGCTGGTTCATCCTCATCAATGCAAATAAGGCAACTCCTACAATCAAAGCCCCGTGAGTTTAAAGCCTGATTGCTGAGGGCAGGCTAAAGCACTACACAGGCTCACTTTCAAATCACACTAACTGACAAAACAACTCTAATGTCCTCCCCGTTTCAAAGCCAGCCTTTCGACAGAAAAAGACCAAATAAATTGAGAAAAAACATATTTTTTTTTAAAAAATGCAGGGACAAGCCATCATTTGGGGTGCTTAGAAAATTCATATATATATATGAACTTGAGTGAAAGTCTGCAGTGGTGGTAATTAACGTAATATTTGAACACTTATGAAGAAGTATCCCCAGCCAGTGATTACTGGTGCGGCCACCTCTTTCCTCAAGGACGATCGTCCAGGAGCCGTGGTCTCTCACCCCCTCCCCTCCATGCCCTGCCCTGCCACCCATCCCAAAGGGAAGCCGCTTTTGTGGTGTCCCTTACCCACTCACCTCTTCCTCCCGGCTTTCAAGAAAATCCTAAGGAAACCTCTTACTGAAATCTTCCCTCTGTCTGCTCCCCAGTTTTTTAAGGTTTGTTCTGCCTCTCTTTCCATTAAGTCCACAAAGCTGGAGAAAAACGCTACCTTGAAAAAGAATAAGGCCGTGAAAGTGCCTATAAAAATCCAAAGGCCACTGCAGTGGATCCAGATCAACATATATAATATGAGCATACTCTCTAAATATAATACACACAGTACTATAAATGCAAAACAGGAGGAAAAATAGCCTTTCCAGCGAGAGCAAATCCCCTTGGGCAGGGCAAAGAGGAGACCTACAGCCTGAGCAGCCCCACCCAGAGGCTAAAAATCTGTCACAGGCAGCATTCGGTTCCAGAGTTTCAGGCAGAAGGAGCTGTGCCGCTTCCCTCACTCCAGGCAGAGGGAGAGAGGATGGTAGCACGGCAGCCCAGGCCAAGACAGGACTTCGAGATCACCTTCAGACAGGAAAGAGGGCAAAACCAAGCAACCTCTGCAAAGCATGAGAAAGGAAACACCAGATTTTCCTTTCCCCCTCCCCTCCACGCCTCACCCCTTTTGTCTACTCTGTTCACATGTTCTAGGAGTGTTGAGGGTTCTTTCCCGTTGTTTCTTTTTACTTAGGGAATTTTGTCCCGTAAGTTGCTAAGAAACAGTAATGACTAGGTACTTAGGGAAAACGAAAGAAGTGGCCAAACTCAGGGGAGGAGGGCACCTGGCTGCACTTCTCTCATCTGAGGGTTTCTCTGAGAGGGACAGAGATACCAGGAGAATTGGGCTGGTAAAAGACGCGGCTGCGGCAGCTGTTAGCTCTCTCGCAGCTTCGCAGGAGGACGGCTGGAGCTACTGCTTGGGGAAGGGAATTCCCTGTCACCGCCATAGTCCAGCCAGGTCCTGCTTCTTCTGCCGTAGGGTGAGCCTCTGCCCGTGAGAGCAGCCACTGATCTGGGACCTTATTAACACCCACCTCACTAAAAAGAGGAACTTTTCGCCCTCTGCTTGGGTGCCCGAGATCCTGAGCCTGCCTCTCCCTGCCCTGCTTGGAGCCGGGCTGCCGCTGCCCTGCCCCTGCCGCTTCTTCAGCACCGCTCGGAGCTTTCGCTGCACTGCAGCCCTGCAACCCCTGCCTGCCCAGACCTCCCGGAGTTACCACTACAGCTCCGGAATTTGACACATCTCCTCCACCACCCCAGGGATTTTTGCTCATTCCTGCTGTTCCAGCTTGCCGCTTCCGAGAGTCCTGCTGGGTCACCGGGCCCGGCTGTCCCTGGGGTTTGTGCGGCGAGCCTCTCTCCCATCCCTTCCCCTCTCGGTCCCGCCGCCATCACCGCGTGCCCCCCGAGCTCGCCCCACAGCGCCCCCTGCAGCCGCGGGGGAACCATCGCACCTGCCCTGCCCGCCGGGAGCCACCAGCGCCCCTGCTGGCTGTGACCGGAACTGCGCCAAAGGGGAAGGCGCCTGCGGCCGAGAAGGCGTCACTGGGTTCTGGTTCTGGGTGTTGTTAGTGCCAGAGTTGTTGTTGGTTTGCCTTGTTATACATACCAGTAAAGAACTGTTATTCCTATTCTCATATCTTTTCCTGAGAGCCCCTTAATTTCAAAATTATAATAATTTGGAGGGAAGGGGTTTACATTTTCCATTCCAAGGGAGGCTCCTGCCTTTCTTAGCAGACATCTGTCTTTCAAACCAAAACAAGGAGGTGTGGGCAGGGCCAAAAGTGCAACAAGTAAATCCGACCTCAAAATCCCGTATTTCCTCAGCGGCTGCAACCAGACACCCAGTCCACGCCACTTGCGCCTTACCCTCTCCCCTTCCCATAAGAGGATTAACAGATATTTTCCTAAAAGCAAATCAGAATTTGGCAAATCGTGTGTGACAGTCAATTTGCTCACAATATCCACTCTTTTCCAGTATGAAGACAGCACCGTTCTCAGACAGTTTAACCTTAGCTGATACAGGGCATCTTCAAGGCAAATGTTTGCATGGCAAAACATTTATATCCCTCTGCATATTTCCTTCAGGCACATCCAAAATGGGGGTCCTGTACCCTCGGGAACCATCACATCCTGATGACTCATGAATAAGATTATTGCCATGAAAGGATCCCGAATATGTTTCTGTAATCTGTTTTCTGTGCTGTTCTGTTTTGGTTCCTCCCCCAAGACCCTCTGGCCCTTCCCTGCTGCACTAGTCTTTAAAGACCAGTGCAACTCACGCTGCAGGAGAAAAACAAGCTCTGCCCATCCAGAACAGGGCTGAATCCTGCAAATCAATACACCTGGAGTCAGCTTTCAGACTGTGTCCCCTCTAAATGGGATGACGCAGCTGTCCCCCCCAGCCCTGGACTGGGGAGGCTGCTCAACTTGTCATGGCTGCTGCTGGACCCCAGTAGGCTCAGGGGAGATGCTCTGCATCCTCCAGGTGCTGCAGCTATGCCTTGAGGAGTCTTAAAAATTAAAATTCTGTCTCACTCCAAAATCCCTTTTACCTTAGGGGTTTTGTTTATTTGATTGGTTGGTTCATTTTTTGTGGTTTTGGTCTGGGGTTTTTTGTTTATTTGGGCCTTTTTGTCTTCCCTGTGCAGGGAGATCTTTTGGCTCTTTATTTGTAACAGCTGCAGTTAGGCAGCAGAGAACCCCTAAAGACATCCTCTTAACAGAAGTCCATCCATATGAAGTCTCTTAAACCTGTAAACATTGCAGATAAAGTTTCTTAGGTTGTATCTGAACTTCAATTTTCCTACATACTGTGATAACAGAATGAAGGAATATGTGATTATTTCACTTCCAGTAACGATACACATCTCCAACACTATAATTTTGTGGTGTTTTCTGTTTCTTCTCAGGTGAGGACATCAGGTTTGAATCAAAGGTTACTTGACTTCTCAGTAACTTTCTTATAAACTAACTAGAACCTTGTAAAAATAGCAGTAATGTTTCACTAGTCCTATTGTAATGCAAATTTTCCTCCTTCTATTAGAAGTATTTCCTTTATTTGCAACTGATGGTCTTTGACAATTTGGGGTTGGGGTGAGGAGTTGAGTACATGTAACCAAAATGACATTAGTCAAAAGTAACATTAACTTTTGAAACTTAAAAGGATAGAGACCCATATCTTCTGAGTAACTCACAGTGAACTGACAGAGCAGTAGCTCCACAATTTGTAGTTGTGAAGAATATGGCATAAAGACTTTAACCATGTCCAGTCAGAGGAAACAACACTGCATGTGCATGTCTTTTCAGCAATGGAGTCCCCAGCCAGCAGCACCCTCCTAAATCCATTTGAGCAGATACACAGGCAACTCTCTCCAACATAACCTGAGAGCTGTTTGGCTAACAGCTTTCCGAGACTAGTAAGCAGATTGCCAATGAAATAAATTCCTCCTCTCTTAGAAACACCAAAACCTACCTTACACTCATCTCCACAAGTCTCTTGGTAGGCTTGGTAGGCTCCTCACAGCTTGACCCAGCTCCCCATCTTCCTCCTGACCAGCGCAGAAATAGACACTAAGCTTTCCCTGCTTTTTATAGTATCAGTTAAGGATTTCTGACTTGTCCCACACTAAAGGCCAGGTACTCCTTTTTCACTGAGGGGAAAAATTGTGGCAGACATTCATCCCATTGTAAACTCATAAAAATATTTCAAGAGTCTTCTTATGATTCATTTGACTATCCTCAAAATGATTACTTGAGTATCTCTTGTTAACCAACCTATTTTAATAAGGCTCCACATTTGTACACTCCTTACGCCTCAGAGCCACCTCATGTAGGTGATGTTTATAGCAAAAGCTCGCTATGTTCTACTGTGTTCTCATACTCCATGACTTATCACAGGCATTACGCTTTAGGAGTTGCGATGTCTGTTCAGTACAGACTAAACAAACCAGGGAAGCAAATAAATAGCAATATAGCTCAAAAAAAAGCACAAATAATGAATATATGAAGATGGCCTAATGTTGAATGTCTCAGTGGCACATGCTAAACACACTAGTTCTAGATAACAATAGCATATTCCATGGTAAGACTCATAGTTTTGGTCAACACAGGCTATTGAACGGGAGTGAAACATAATCTTGAAGCTAAACTTAAGAAGTTGCCACCCCACCTCTCACCAAGCCACAAAAAAATTCAGCCCTGTACAAGAAAAGAGGAAAAAAGACATGCCAGAACGTAAAGTTGGTTTAGGTACATATTGTGATCTTTAGGATTTATAATTCTATCTTTATTCTGACTACCAACTTCACTTTGAAAGTACAGCCATGATCCTTACACATTCATGGAACTATCTCACTGATCCAGCTGATAATCTCTACTGTCTTGAATTTATCCTATTTTTACACCAAAATGCCTTATTTGAAAATCAAATAAAAACTGTAAAATGATCACATAATAACTGTAAAATAATCATAATTTTAAAGTGCCAATTCTGACCATGAAGTCAATACTAAAGATATTCTGCTGATAAACAAAAGGGATCAACTCTTGCTATGAAGAAGCAATGTGGCAAATCAGAGCTTTCAAAACAATTTCATTTTCCATTATATCCTCATTTTCTGCTTTTCCTTGTACAGACAACTTGCTAGTATTTAAAGGAACATGGGACAGTGCAGCTGATTGTAGCGTGTTTACTCAAGTAAGTACTTGAGTGTAGTAATGAGTTTGTTTTAAAATATTCATATTATATAAATGTTAGTTGAAGTTGACAGTAAATATTGAATAGACATATCAAAAGGGCAGCACGTCATCTTCACTTCTCCTGTATTGTGTAACATTCAGGCAGCTGTTTGCTCTGGTTGTATCCATTTTCTTACAGAAAATTAATTTTTTATACTTATACCAAAATGATGATTGAGTATGACAGATGAAGAAAGAAGGAGGGAGTTTAACAGAGGGCATTTAGAGATTGAGCCACCCATAAGAGATTATGATAAAATTCCCAGAGCTACTGTTTGATTTGTATGAGTAATTACTACTTAGTTATTAGGTCTCTTTCTCAGGACATTAAAATGAAAGACACAAGGAAGAGCCAGGTCTAAAGCTATTGCAATTTTTCAGCACAAGGGAAGCATCAGGAAAGCACTGTTACTAAAAAAAACCCAAACACTTTCATAATTTTTATTTCTACATACATGACAAATAAGTGTTTCATAAGCATTTGTGCAGATATCGCAAAGACTAAAAACCATCCTGAGACATGGACAGAAAGAAGAAAATAGGACTAAAACGGTTGTGAGAAAATATCTCAGCTCTGTGTTTCCCATGTGTCAAAAGGCGGCATGCTCCAATTCCCTCCTGTCTTTTACAATATGGTTTCTAAATACAGCATTATTTGCTGTAATTACCAATACTGTTTCATTCATTTTTAAGGGACGAGAATTCTCTCACACTCAAAAGACCTTAGCGCAAGAACACTTATGTTCCTAAAGATGCTGCGGACAGGAGTCTGAAATGGAGGATGGGTTTGCTGGCCTGAAAATACAGCTTATGTGATGTGAACAGACATTTGAAGAGGGAAGAGATAGTGCCATCTAATTTCCTCCTAATTTAATATTGACATAATTCTGTCTGCTGCTAGAGGGTGACTGCAGCTAGCGTTCACATTCTTCATGTTCTCTTACAATCCTTCAAAATTTATACGGGTGGATTGCATTGAGCGTGTTGAAATGCGAGTGTATGCACCATTAAGTTTCTTTACTTTCATGACTGTAATACTTTTTGATTGTCTTTTGGGCTTTTACAAACTTGTATATAACTGTTGCTACTACTTGCAAAACAGCTCTGAACTAATATCCCATTATGAATGCCTTCTTGTTCTGCAGAAAGGCTGAAATCAAACGGTTTTTGTAGAGAACTTAATTATTGTAGCTTTTTTCCTCTTTTTCATCCTCCAAACCAAAATACCTTGAAACCAGACAGCCAAACCAAACTCCCATGAAATATTTACAAAATACTCACTAAAGGAGGAAAAAAGCCTCAGATGGTTGCAGTGAATAAAAGAGTATTTTGAAAGCCAAGAAGCTATTTAAGCATTGTCTTAACTCTTTCCCTGCATAGTCTGCAAAGTCTTACTGCAGTAAAATCCTAACAAAATCCTTCACCGCTAATCTGCCAGGAACAGTTTTGCTTAGAGAACTGCTATTAACCTATAGTCTTCCAACTGTCTTACACCAACAGTGGATGTAGAAGCACATACTTGCCAGGACGTAACACATGTGAAGCAAAAATTATTTGTCCTGGGAGGCTTTTGCCAGCAGCAATTTAATGATTTTCGAGGGTCAGATTTAACCTATTTCTCATTTGATATACATGGTTGTATTATTTACCCTGTAACTGAGAAAACACACATTATTTTGTAAGTGTTTTCATGCCAGAAAACTGCTGGACTCTTCTCTCCCACCTTCCATAAAGATCCACTTCTCTGCTTGCTTGGACTAGAAGAGGTGGAAGAGAAGGGGAGGGAAGAGGGAAGGGAAGTACGTGGCTGATGCAATCCCTCTGCCTGAAGACCAGTATTTGCCCAAGAAGTAGATAAAATATTTTTGGTAAACCCATTTTTTGGTCACCTAAGTGGCTAACTTTTAAAAGATTCAATTCACCAATATTCGCTGGAGTCTAAGTATAAGGTCCTCAATTGAGGACTATCCTCAGAATGTTAACTGAGGACATGGCAACAGCATTTTATCGAATTTTCTGTAAATACTAACATATAGAGTATATAGAAACACACATTTAGATATGTGTACATATACATATCCCCAAAGACTTTTCAAATACACGTACATACACACACACACACACACAATTATATACACTGTCTTTCTCTGTACATCTGAGTATCTGCAAGGCCAGGTCCCACCTGCCTCTAACATTTGTGCAGAACACTTTAGAGATTATTGCATAAGACAGTGCATAAATTTTCAAAAAGACTTTGAAACACTCAACTTTCTTGTCCAGGGTGCTACTAAACAAGAGGCTCAAACTTGACTACAAACCTCACATTAGCAGTGGAGCTAATGAACCCTGATCTCCTTTGTTTCTGTGTCTTGTGCTTGGATTTGCTACCGTCTGAATAAGATATGTGGGCCAGCTGATGCTTTGCCTGCATTTAGACCTAGATTTTAATAAGTGGGGAGTTCACACTGCAGCACTATCCCTGCTTGTAGCAATAATGAAGGTCTCCTCTTGTCGGGGTTTGACACGGGCTAG